>CANNZV010002174.1:110654-166741 GCA_947561585.1 Caprella mutica | reverse complement strand
AGTAGAATTTTTCTAGAGAATGAATTTTGTCAACAGTAGCTATAGGTAGTATCAAATTTTCAAATTTTGGTTTCATATTTCGATTTTTAATAGATTAATTAATAATAATAAACAAAAAGATAGATAGCTGAAATAGAAATACGGTATCCAACATACAACTATTGGTCATAAAATTCATTGTCAGGTCGAGGTTTTCCACCTTTCTCCTGATGATGAATAGAAATCTTTCTATTCGAAAGCTTGAAACCTGATAAAACCTTCAACGTGGAGTTTAAATAACCTCATAATAATATGGATTTCCCGTTGAGTTTGAATCTTTTCCATCACTCTTTAAAATACAAAATAAAGCAATTCGTGGACGAATTGTCCGTGGACGAAATGTCCAAGATCCGTAAAATATATTCATTAAAAAATGTAGGTAAAAAGACATGTAAAAAAATGTATGTGAAAAAATGTATGTATTAAAAAAAATATGTGAAAACAATTAATTAATGCGAAACAAAATTAATGCAAATAAAATTTATGTAAATAAAATTTATATAAATAAAATTTATGTAAATAAAATTTATGAAAATAAAATTTATGAAAATAAAATTTATGTAAATAAAATTTATGTAAACAAATTATGTAAAAAAATAAGATAATTTTTTATAGTTTAAATTTTTAAGCGTGACATTTTTCTTGCAACCAACTAACCAAACAATCAACAGACAAAAAATTAATAAATGATGGTGACATTAATAATGATATATGATTAATATTAAATGACTAACAAAACCTAATCCGTAAAGTGGGGTGGAATATACCGGTCACGGTGTCACCATCGAAAATAATAGAAAAGTTCTGGCCAACTTATTTATAAGGAATTGCTAAAAAAATTTTTGTTGGATTCGGCAAATCATGTTAATATTCATTTTGAAACTTATCAAAAATAGAAATTCTATACAAAATAAATAAATAAGTCAATCCTGTAACCTTAGAATGAATATGAGTTCACTGTTAGCAGATATCATGCGATTAATAATATGAATTCCAATAGATCTCACCTTTGGTTATCACAATCCAATTCATGGTGAATCATAGGCGTGCTGCCATCTTTGGAGTAATTTGGTGACTGAAGATAGTATATTCAAGTTACATTCTATACGTTTGTATCCATAGCGATAATATCAAACAAATATCTTATAATAGAACATGAGGAAGTTGAACTCAATTATATTATTCATTTATCATGATTTCTTCTCTTCAGAACTATATTCAATTAAGTCTTGATTTAAAACTAAGAAAGCAATTAAATTGGTAAAGTTCGTGACGGTATTATTTGATAAGTTTGATCATAAGAATGATATTAATAATATTGAAAGTAATAATTATATAATTATAATTAATATAACCTATGACTTATTGAAGACTCCCTCTAGAACAGTGAATGACTCACTCTTGAACAGTGAATGACTCACTCTTGTACAGTGAATGACTCACTCTTGTACAGTGAATGACTCACTCTTGTACAGTGAATGACTCACTCTTTTACAGTGAATGACTCAATCTTCTACAGTGAATGACTCACTCTTGTACAGTGAATGACTCACTCTTCTACAGTGAATGACTCACTCTTGTACAGTGAATGATTCATAACACAGTACACCATTGCTACAGTAATAAAGAAGTAAAGCTTCTTTATTGTGTCTGCTGTAATAATTTTTATGTGATCAATAATGGTCCTGGGTCCAATCTTCTTGGGGCTCAATTGTCCTAGGCTAAAGGCAAGCCTCTTTTCGGTGAGCACAATTGTTGGGACCCAAATGACTTGGACCCAACTTTCGGTCCATGAACAAAGTGTATACTTCAAGTTAGGTATAACTAATGCAAATTTATTTTACTGTTTTTAAGAAAAGTTTCTCCGTCACGTTTCTATCTATCAGCTATGTAACCCTGTGCATGCTCTGTTTAGTATAATATCCTGGCCTCACGTTGGGCGCCAAACAAGTAGTGAGCCAGTGGCCAAAATTAAATCGCGTCTTGCAGGACGGTAAATTCCTTATTTTGGGGTCATATAACTGGCAATTTCAATGGAGTAACTGAAATAAAATGAGTTTTTTCAGCGTCCCGCAATCACTGCCACTGCAACAATACCTCTCTCTAGTGTAGTTTATCATAACTATATGGCGCCAATATAGTTTATATTTTTGTCTAGGATCTTTTCTACTCTTTATTTAACACATAAACGTCACATAATTTGGTATACATGATACGTCATTTGTAAGAAGATTCAACAAGAAAGAAGATGTTATCAGATGAACAGAAGATATTCATCGTGCGAACTTTCGGGCAAAACGCATCGCCCACAAAAGTAAGGTAAGAAGTTTTGAAGCATTATGCTATCAAGAAGGGTCGAACTACTTTCAAGTACGGTGCACCGACAATTGGGCCAAGCACAATTGGGCCCCGACAATTGGGCCCAGTACACTTGGGCCCAGTACAATTTAGCCCCAGGACAATTGGGCCCCACGACAATTGGGCTTACGACAATTGGGCAGAATAAAAAATAAAGAAGTTTTACTTTACTAGGGCAGTGACAATATTATCGTTGAAATATGATTTATATATCTTTGAAAATGTGTTTATATTTTTGTAATTCGATTGATATATTTGATAAGGTATATATTAGCAAGTCCCTTAAATCACATTTGGATGATAATCTCATGTTTCAATGTAATGAAAATCTTTGTAGTATTTAAATAAGTCGTATTATTTTGAATCTTGTCATATGAATCCAATTTGTACTGAGTAATGCACATCGTCTAAAAAAGACAAATATTTAGTAAAAAATGGGTAAATTTTGAAAGTTATACATTACATTGAACAGTTGTTGGGATAAAATGAGATTATGAGAATAAATTTTGCAATAATAATTCATAAAACTCTTCCATACTGAACACTGAACAGGCTTTATAAAATTCACTTTAACTTTAATTCAATTTGTATGTTCCAATAATTTCGGTACCTACATTCTTATTACTTTTGCAGAATGCGGGAAGGTCATATTTTCATCGGCATTTATTTATTTATTTATTTAACATCTTGTTATTCGCTTAACTGAAAAAGTGTTCAACCAAATTGTCTGGAATTTGGTGAAACGATTGGTCTATGTCCAGTGACCTGCTGGTAGAATTTTGTGAGCGACGCGGTCAAAGGTCAAGGTCATGGTCATTTATAACTCATAAAGTATTGCACCATATTGCATGAAACTTGGTGGGAAGATTGGTCAAAATACAGGAACCATTTTGGTAGGTTTCGGGAGCGATCGGGTCAAAGGTCAAAGATCAAGGTCAAGGCCATATTTATAACTCAATAACTCCAAAACTATTCAATCAAATTAACTGAAATTTGATGTGACGATTGGATAATGTCCAGGAACCATCTGGTAGAATTTTGAGAGCGATCAGGTCAAAGGTCAAGGTCATTTAAAACTCAATAACTCAAAAAGTATTGTACCATAATGCATGAAACTTTCTTAAATTTTGGGAGAGAACGGGACAAAGCGGAGGCGAAGGTATGCGCTCTACCGAGTGCACATAATCTAGTTTTCTATTGTTTCTTCATCTAAAATAGCTACATTCTTATGTTCACTATATAGAGTTCACTATATAGAGGTACTGTAACTAGGGATTTTGTTGCTTACATGACCTATCTCAAAACAGAAAATTATTGTAGTTTAAAAGAATAATAGTATTTATTCATGAAAAGAATATGTTCAATTGAAAAATATTTATTTTTCATAACGAGAATATCTTTTTCATGTAAGGAATACTCTTTATTTTAAATATGCTCAAGACTATATTTTTTATACAAAATGCATATTGTCACAACCCTAGTTATTAAATCGATAATGGTCTTTAATTAAGTATATACAGTAAACTCTGAAAAAATGGGCAAATAATATAATTGTCTTTGGGCCCAATTGTCGTGGGCCAAATTGTCGTGGGCCCAATTGTCTTGGTGCCCAATTGTCTTGGGGCCCAAATGTCCAGGGCCCAATTGTTGGGGGGCTCAATTGTCGGGGCCCAATTGTCTTGGGTCCAACTGTCGGTCCACGACCAAGTACCAGATCAACCTATTTATTAGAGTCAATCAGCAATTTCTATGAAGTGGATCAATCGCACCAACCCCAACGAAAAGAGGGAATATGAAAAGGTCTGATGCAGGAATTGAAGAGGTTAGGAGCCTTGTCACTGAAAATCGTATTGAATCTCTCCGGAAAATTCACCACATTCTTCATCAAGCCTCACTACCATATGGAAAATAATACGGTATGATCTTAAATTTAAGTTTTACAGAATAATTCAGTACAACCTCTCACAGTTACCCATAAGCATTATGTCGGCAGTTCTGTAAATGGCTCCTTTCTCAACCAGAAGATTTTGTACAGAAAATTATTCGGACAGACGAAAAATTCTTCTGTTTTCACCAAAAACCACACCGTAAAAATGATGGAGTCTGGTCGAAAAGTAATCCTCACAAAATTACAGAAACCAATAACCGAAACGATGTCAAAGTTATGATTTTTGTAGCTATCACTCACAAAAAGATTCCGGTTGTTCACCAATTCTTCAACGTGGATGGTAATTTGGTTTCTGTCAATGGCTTGTGTTACCTGACTCTACTTAAAGAATTTAGATCTACAGCAACACGACGCGGATTATGGTGGATGCAAGATGGAGCAACACCTCATTGTACCACGGCGGCCAAGGAATTTCTTCTTGATAAGTTTCATGGCCGTGTCATCACCCGGGGAACTTATATCATCTGGCCGGCTCACAGTCCTGATATGAACCAGCTTGATTTCCAAATTTGGGCTGTTTTTCAAAAAAAGGTTTATTCTCAGAAACCAGAATCCATTGATTCTCTTATTGAATGTGTAAAATGTTTCGCTGAATCATACAACAAGGATACAATTAGGAGAATTGCAAGCAACGTGTTGAAGCGAGACTACATGCCGATGGAGGCCATTTTCAGCATCTACTTTAGAGAGATAATCAATAAATATTATATAGATCGCAAGTTCCATTCTTAACCTTTTTAATGATGTATCATTGTTGCAATTTTTTTGCATGCAAAGCTCTGCCAGAAGTGGTTGAAAAGATCCTATGCAAAAAACACACTTTATGTAAACCTCTGGGTTATCTTTCTCTATTTAGCTTATTTAAATAGGATATTTTTGTTAATTAAAAGGGCTAGGATATAAAACTAAACAAAGCACAGGGTTATAAATTTGATAGATAGAGACAAGACTTTACCTTATATCTTAGACAAGTCCGAAGGGGAATACGCACTACACAAGATATCATAGCTCACTCTCACGAGTACATCTTATCGCTAGCTGTTTATGTGTCTAACAAGTACAGGGTAATCAAATAATAACACATAGATTATACAACGTTTTATTGAAAAGACGAAGTAATACAAAAATAATAGATAGAAATATTAACGAACTGTAAAACTTCATCCTGCTACACAATCCTAATTCTTTTAGAAAAAGGCACATTATATTTCTAGCGGAAAACAATAGAATCTGATCAGAAGCCTCTATCAATATTCTGATTTAGAGGGGTACTTTCCTGAAATCATGGCCTCGAGGTTTGAGGTCAGGTTGGCTAATCATGATATCTCTAATTATCCAATATGATATTCTAGCAGCTGGCAATTAACGCTTTCCAGTCACTGAACTTCGAATGGATGTCCATTGTGTGGCTCATCCTTTGTCAATTCAAGATATATGGAAAATATAATTGATTAAATCTTTGTTTATATTCTAACTGTCTATTTTTCTATTTTACCACGACCCTAAATAGTTATAAAAAGATGTGACTTACAGGCAGTCGACACATACAGACGACTATAGCACGACGCTCCATCTATGCTATCATTTCGACTAAATGCAATTCTAAATAACATCAAGATAGTCATAGACTCATAACTCTAAACTCTTTAGCCACTGACTATGAGATTCAAACAAATAGAAACAACTAATATTCCGATACTAACGTAGTTCTACATAACTGCCCTATCCTCGTCAAATGTTAAAATTTTTAGCAGTTGAACATAAAGAGGCTTATTAACGGATTATTAAAACGATGTCTTACAAGTTGAGCCAAGAGATTTCAACTCGGTTAAGGTGGGATTCCAATGCGGCGGCTGAAGCGGCAAGAGCCACACTGTTCGAGCCATATGGCTGCAGACGCGTGGCTCTAGCCACTGATATGAATTCCAATGCTACGGCTGTAGCCGCTCTACAAGCGTCAGTTTCACAGTTCATATGATGGCAGAAGCACGTGAGGACCTCCTTCTTTTATACCTCTCAGATAGAGGAAGAAAACGAAGAAGATTCTTTGTTAATGCTTTCTTAATATATTTACTGTTCAAATCATTACTAAATACAATTAAAATAAACAAAACTCAATATCAAGTTCTGCTGATAAGTTAATATTCAAGTGCATCATAAATACATCAGTCTACCAGCAAATGGGTACAATTTTCTATGAACTGGGAGATAAGTAGGCGTTTTCTATGAAATATATTTTCAAAGGAAGACTAATGTACATTTACGAGAGCGAAAGACATAAATGCATAAGACATAAATGCAAAGAGCTGACAGAAATATTATTAATAAAGCTTAATGCACGTGATTGTAGGTACAAACAATGATAGTGCAAACTATAATCAAAATTACTTGAAGCTATATCTACTGTGTTAAAACAATTTACCTACCTAGGTATTGAGTGAAATACATTAATAAAGTAATTAAGCAATGGGAAATGACAAAGAAAATACGGTTAGTTTCGATCTATTTTAATTATTACTATTTATTAGGTATCTGAAATAACTTACATCAAGGTTGAGGTCTAGACTTTTGTTTTTTGAGGTGAGATGTAGAACGAATGTAACACCTTTGTCTGGCTCAATTTAATAGACTAGCACTCTGGTCAACGCGACGCTGCTTTAGTTATCATTTTTGCTCTAGAATTAATTAAAATAGATAAATTGAGAGCGAATATTCTTTTCTGATAATTCTCGTTTTGTGTCTATTTATTTATTTATTTTATAAGAATTTAAAGATGAATGATAAGAAATTTATATATTGTTTATGCCTATGGAAAGCTCAAAGTTGTATTTCAAATAAGAATTACTCAAATATTTTGACGTAAGTGAATAATAATCTATTAATAACCTATTAATTAAATAGGGTGAGTTACGAAATAACGGACCGTTTCACATATAAGAAATCACCCTATATACTAATACAGAGTGTGTCTTTGTCTGTTGGTTGGTTGCAAGAAAAATGTCACGCTTTAACATTTAATGTATAGAAAATGAATTACATACACTACGTGCCACACTTTTGTGCAGATCACAAATTTTGGGATAAAATGAGTAAAAATCAATGAAATAAAATGAAATTTGCAGTTAATATGGAAACCCTCACTAGGAGGTTATGTATAAAATTTGAAGGTAATCCGTTGTTTATTAACCGAGTATGATCAATTTTTACATTATTTAACCGTGCTACGCTCTTGTGTTTGTTGTCCTCACATTTTTAAATATCGAAAATGAGTCGCCGCCCGTGTCTTTCTGACTCTGAAAAGAGTAAGATAGTATCCATGCTGGCTGAGGGACATGATGCAAAGTCTATTTCCACTGAAATCGGTCGTGACCCACGTACAGTGAAGAAATTTATTGATGATCCCATGAGGAAGGTCACTCGTAAGGATAAGGGTAAATGGAAAGTAGCAACCAGGCGGAACTTGTCCAGGATCAAGAGGGAACTGAAGAGGAACTCCACTGCCACAAGTGGGGAAATTTTCAAGAGTGCAGGTATGGAGGAAGTCCCCAAAACCACTCGTTGCAGGATCTTGAGAAGTATGGCTTCTCATGTTTCACCCGTTATCAGGCCTCCTTTGAAGGAGTCACACAAGAAAGCAAGAGTTTCTTGGGCT
Organism: Caprella mutica; assembly: GCA_947561585.1. Taxonomy (NCBI): domain Eukaryota; kingdom Metazoa; phylum Arthropoda; class Malacostraca; order Amphipoda; family Caprellidae; genus Caprella; species Caprella mutica. The sequence goes on along the minus strand of CANNZV010002174.1, from coordinate 158,744 downwards.
GAGAAGTATCTCAAGACAGACTTCCAGACTGTGCTCTTCACTGATGAGATGCGAGCGACTCTTGACGGCCCTGACGGTTGGGCAAAGTCATGGACTGCCCATGGCTCTTCTCGTCCTCAGAGGATTCGTCGTCAACAAGGAGGAGGAGGTGTTATGATGTGGGCTGGAATACTTGGAGACAGATTGGTGGGACCCTTCCGTGTACCAGAGGGCGTTAAAATCACGTCAGCTAATTATATTAGCTTTTTGAAGAACAATTTTGTTCCGTGGCTGAAGAGGCAACTAGCTGCACTCAAGAAAAAGATCATTTTCATGCATGATAACGCCCCGTCCCATGCAGCTACAGCCACCCGCAGTTACCTGGAAACTCTTAAGTTCTCGGATGATAAATTGATGGTCTGGCCCAGCCTCTCACCGGATTTAAATCCAATTGAAAACCTCTGGTCCATATTAAAACAAAAGTTGTACGTCAATTCACAAACAAGGAGGAGCTCTGGATGGAAATTGAGAAAATCTGTGGGAAGATAACACCAGGTACTATAAATAAGTTGACTAGCTCCATGGATAGACGTCTTTTGAGGTTCGTTGACAAGAGGGGAGGTTTTACTGGGTATTAATAATTAAAATGCAGTTTTTGTTATAATTTCATTAATTTTGTATTTTCGAAGTAATTAAATTTGCACTCATGTAGCTCCTGCATATAAATAACACTTTTTGAGTTAAATAAAATTGTTTTTGAACGTTATTTAAGCACTTTTATCCTCCTGCACAAGAGCGTGGTACTCTGAAATTATACCTTTTTAGGAAAAATCCTTGTCAATTCACCAATAAGTATCACAGGCATTTGAAATTTCTTGGCATGTTACATCTGTATTGGACAAGTGTCTAATGAAAATTTCAATGGATTTGGATGAGTTATACTCATTTTACAGCAAAATGTGTGATCTGCACAAAAGTGTGGCACGTAGTGTATATGTTTCGAACACATATATTTTTTGACAAAAATTACATACATTTTATACAGAAATATTTTTAGATTCAGTTTTTAACAAATATTCTTTAACAAAATTAATATTCGTTAACAAATTTTTAAACTTATTTTTTAAGTAGGTATATTTTTTTTATAATCAGTTTTTTAAATTTATGCTTCAGATATATATATTTTTTATTTTATATAATATTCTACATACACTTTTTTACCAAACATTTTTTTCAACATAATTATTCTAGGTATATATTTTTCTCAATTTATTTATATATTTTTTACTATTGATAACCCACTATTTTTATGGCAATTACACTAGTATTAGATAATTATCATCTTTAACATAAAAAATGTGACCTGATACACGGGATTATATTGATACTAGTGTAATTCTCATTAAAATTAATGGATTAATTATCAATAAAAATATATATATCTAGAAAATATACTTCAAAAAATGTACGTAGAAAAATTATGTGTAAGAAAATATTTATTTAGAAAAAATGTGAATTAAGAAATTTATGCATAAAACAATATATATGTAAAAAAACATTATGTAAAATAATTATGTTAAAAAATGTTTATTGAAAAAGTGTATGTAGGATATTATATAAAATAAATAAAAAATCTATCTAAAGAATATATTTAAAAATATGAATGATAAAAAATATATTTAAAACATATTATGTTTAAAAAACTGTTAACGAATATTAATTTTGTTAAAGAATATTTGTTAAAAAATCTTTCAAAAATTTTACTGAATAAAAATGTATGTAATTTTAGTCAGAAAATTTTGTAGTCAGAAAATATTTGTGTTCGAAACATATATGTAATTTATATTTTCTATACATTAAATGTTACAGCGTGACACTTTACTTGCAACCAACCAACAGACAAAGACACACTGTGTATTAGTATATAGGGTGATGATTTGATTTTCATTTTAATGGAAAAGTACACGTCTATGGGATTATACTATTGAAAACCCGTTGTTTTAAACGGGAAAATACACTATAGTAGAAAAATGGAGGGAAAATAGCAGTGTGATGGATGACATTCTACTCATATTTAATCAACAGCCAACTTTGTCAGTTATCACATTTTACTTATTTGCCTTCCAAATATTAAAAGATAGCTGCAAAAATTGCTACTAGCTGCAAGGCTGTGGCAGCTGGACTGACTGCTCCAAGAGCAGTCCAGCCGTACAGGATTGAGCCTCTGGCCTAGAGCCGCTTTCGCCGTACGGCTGTAGAAGCTCCATTGGAAAGGGGTACATGGGATATATCGGATAGCAGTCCAAAACGAGAGCCGCGTGGATCGAGCCGCGCATCTCTAGCAGCTTCAGCCGCCGCATTGGAATTCGACAAGGTGGAGCAGCTATACAACCGTCACTTTGAAGTACTTTTTTCAATTGCTAATTATTTTATTAGAATTAAGTAATTTATTTAGTATTAATTATTTATTTATTTTTTAGTATTAATTATTTATTTATTTTTTATTATTAATTATTTATTTTGTATAAATTTATTTATTTTGTATAAATTTATTTATTTTGTATAAATTTATTTATTTTGTATAAATTTATTTATTTTGTATAAATTTATTTATTTTGTATAAATTTATTTATTTTGTATAAATTTATTTATTTTGTATAAATTTATTTATTTTGTATAAATTTATTTATTTTGTATAAATTTATTTATTTTGTATAAATTTATATATTTTGTATAAACTGCGTCCATCGCTTTATTACAGATCACTATTTTGTGAATAATTTTAATAATATTGATCGTACAGTAGTGAAACTTTGGTCACTGGAAGATTGCTTCTATGTTAGTATCTTGCTGAAATATTTTTTTAGTCCATGAGAAAATTGGAGGCATTTTAACTGTCCATCGCTTTATTGCAGTTATGTGAAAAGGCCAAAAAAAGGGCGATTAACTTCTACCGAGAGGGTAAAAATTGTAACAGGTCCTGCAGAATGGGAGGACTCTACTATATTTAGCTAATGAATTTGGGAGGGATAATAGAAACATAGTTTCTGTTGTGGAAGATCCCGACACCAACCCAAGGAGTGTTGAGGGTACGAGGAGAAGATTTTTCCCCTCGAAATATCCGAAAACTACCCAGGCAGGTTATAAGGCAGCCAAATAACACTAGTGCCTCCATTTTCGACAAGGCTGTCATTGGTTATTCGTCCAAACAATGTCTTAAATGAGACGACAAGGATCGTGGAGCCCATTTCCAGGCCTCCTATGGACAAGACCCAAAAGGAAAAAGGCATTAGATGCACACAAAATTACATGAAAACAAACTTCTTACTTGTTCTTTTAACAGACGAGGAAAGAGCCACCCTTGATTGTATGGATGGATGGGTTAAAGTTTGGATCCTACTGGAGCTGTTTATCCACACTGGATTCGTCGTCAACAAGGAGGCTGTGTCTTTATGTTTTAAGCGGGCATCATTGGTGAAACGTTAATTGGCCCTTTCCGATTACCAGAGGGTGTAAACCTAACAATCCAATCCTACATTGCCTCTTTTTTTGAGTACTTGTTCCTTTGGCCTAATAGTTTGCAATTATCTCGTTGGCAAAAGATGATTTTCTTGCATTACTTAGCACAATCTCATGCCTGAAGGGTTACAGCTTCTTTCCTCATATCTCTGGGCATCAAGTGAGATACTCTCATGACTTAATTGCCTTGTTCTCTGCTCCTAATCCCCATTGAGCATTTCTGACCGTTTTATTTGAGACATTACATCAGGACTGTTTTGACTTAAGACCAATGACAGCCTTGTCAAAAATGGAGGCACTAGTGTCATTTAGCTGCCTTATGACCTGCCTGCGTATTTTTCGCATATTTCGCGGGGAAATTCTTTTTCCCGTACCCTCATCTCTCCTTGGGTTTGTGTTGGGATTTTCCACAAAAGAAACTCTTGTTCTCTTAACCCTTCCAAGTTATAAAGCTAAATATAGAAGAGTCCTCCCTTCTGCAGGACCTGTTACATTTTTTATCCTTTCGGTAGAAGTTAATCGCCCTTTTTTTGGCCTTTTCACAGGGCTGCAATAAAGCGATGGACAGTTAAAGTGCCTTCAAAATACATAAACGTTCATCACTTTCCAATTTTCTCATGGATTCAAAAAATATTTCAGCAATATACTAACATAGAAGCAATCTTCCAGTGACCAAAGTTTCACTACTGTACGATCAATATTATTAAAATTATTCACAAAATAGTGATCTGCAATAAAGCGATGGACACAGTTTAGTTCTAACTACTCACCATAGTTCTAACTACTCACCATAGTTCTAACTACTCACCATAGTTCTAACTACTCACCATAGTTCTAACTACTCACCATAGTTCTAACTACTCACCATAGTTCTAACTACTCACCATAGTTCTAACTACTCACCATAGTTCTTATTACTCACCATAGTTCTAATTACTCACCATAGTTCTAATTACTCACCATAGTTCTTATTACTCACCATAGTTCTTATTACTCACCATAGTTCTAATTACTCACCATAGTTCTTATTACTCACCATAGTTCTTATTACTCACCATAGTTCTTATTACTCACCATAGTTCTAATTACTCACCATGGTTCTAATTACTTACCATAGTTCTTATTACTTACCATAGTTCTTATTACTCACCATAGTTCTAATTACTCACCATAGTTCTAATTACTCACCATAGTTCTAATTACTCACCATAGTTCTAATTACTCACCATAGTTCTAATTACTCACCACAGTTCTGATTACTCACCATAGTTCTTATTACTCACCATAGTTCTTATTACTCACCATAGTTCTTATTACTCACCATAGTTCTTATTACTCACCATAGTTCTAATTACTCACCATAGTTCTAATTACTCACCATAGTTCTAATTACTCACCATAGTTCTTATTACTCACCACAGTTCTTATTACTCACCATAGTTCTTATTACTCACCATAGTTCTTATTACTCACCATAGTTCTTATTACTCACCATAGTTCTTATTACTCACCATAGTTCTGATTACTCACCATAGTTCTAATTACTCACCATAGTTCTTATTACTCACCATAGTTCTTATTACTCACCATAGTTCTTATTACTCACCATAGTTCTAATTACTCACCACAGTTCTAATTACTCACCATAGTTCTAATTACTCACCATAGTTCTAATTACTCACCATAGTTCTAATTACTCACCATAGTTCTTATTACTCACCATAGTTCTTATTACTCACCATAGTTCTAATTACTCACCATAGTTCTAATTACTCACCATAGTTCTTATTACTCACCATAGTTCTTATTACTCACCATAGTTCTTATTACTCACCATAGTTCTTATTACTCACCATAGTTCTTATTACTCACCATAGTTCTAATTACTCACCATAGTTCTTATTACTCACCATAGTTCTTATTACTCACCATAGTTCTTATTACTCACCATAGTTCTTATTACTCACCATAGTTCTAGTTACTCACCATAGTTCTTATCACTCGTGGTACTCCCCTATCGCTGGTGTATGACGTTACAACCTCAGCTGTGAGACTGCAAGCAACATAAGCAGCACTGAGGTAGAATTTAACCAGCAACTGACTGCTATCACCTGTGGAGAAAAGATCTATCACTATGTGGAGAAAAGATATATCACTATGTGGAGAAAAGATATATCACTATGTGGAGAAAAGATCTATCACTATGTGGAGAAAAGATATATCACTATGTGGAGAAAAGATCTATCACTATGTGGAGAAAAGATATATCACTATGTGGAGAAAAGATATATCACTCTGTGGAGAAAAGATATATCACTATGTGGAGAAAAGATATATCACTATGTGGAGAAAAGATATATCACTATGTGAAGAAAAGATCTATCACTATGTGGAGAAAAGATCTATCACTATGTGGAGAAAAGATATATCACTATGTGGAGAAAAGATATATCACTATGTGGAGAAAAGATATATCACTATGTGAAGAAAAGATCTATCACTATGTGGAGAAAAGATATATCACTATGTGGAGAAAAGATCTATCACTATGTGGAGAAAAGATATATCACTATGTGGAGAAAAGATTTGTACCAAATTTGAATGATAATGAAGTTCAGTGTTCAGATTTCTAGCAATTCGGTTGAATTCTTTTTGAGTTATAAATGACCTTGACCTTTGCTTCAATCGCTCATAAAATCTACTTAACTGGTTGCTGAATAATAACCAATCGTATCACCAATTTACATGGAATTTGGTTGAATACTTTTGAATTATGCGAATAAGATGATTACCATTAATTTATGATAACAATATTAAAAATATATTATAGTGGGGCCATGGAAGATTAACTGTTGTTCTAATCTCCCATCACCCCATCATAACTCTTTTGTAAATAATGATAGGGTTTATTTAATCAATCAATTACATTGTTTTATATACAAATAATTGAGTAGGGGATGATTTATTTGATTGAAGAAAGCCCTAAGGTAACTTTTAAAAAAGTTATTAAAAATAGACAGCACTGACCTATGGACCTGAGCATGAAAACACTCTGTGAAACTGCTAGCGGTTTGGCGACACAAATTGCCACCCGCACCGCATTTATGGGTTGCTGTGCCGTTAATCTGGAAAAAAAAGTGGTTAGTTACACGGAAGAATTTTAAAGTAGGTTAAAGTGATTTAAATATTTTTTCATTTAAAATCTATCAGTCAAACACAATTCTAAAAAACAGAATAGTTAAAACATCATAAAGATTTTTATAAACTTTTAAACAAATGGTAGGGTAACTTCCGAGTTATTGGATGGTTCCACATTTTCGATCATCTAAGAAAAACTATTTAATTCAAATTTTTTACTCGTTAGATATTTGATGATAGCTGCAGGTATCATGGATACCATTATAATAACGATTCAAATAATATTATTAAATAGTTTTTTCTATATGATCGAAAATGTGAAATGATCGAAAATGTGAAACAATCCAATAACTCGGAACTTACCCTAGGTAGCCTATTTCTAAATTATTGCATTAATTAAATATTTTTCCTGTTTATATTACAATAAGTTTTTTACCTGATTACCGCAGTGCAACAAGGGATGGGACCATCTGGGTCCTGAATGGAGGTTGCCCCGGTCCATGGCTCCAGTTTCTGTCCCACTGACGCAGACACGGACAACAACTGAGCATCCAAACGGTCACTGGAGATAACAGAGCCTGCAAAAAAAAGGGACTTTAAAATTAAGGTAAATTCCTATTTCACGTCCCTATTTCAGTTAGGGACGTGAACTAGGAACCGATCCAAATACCCCCTTCCTAGTTCACGTCCCTAAATGAAATAGGGACGTGAACTAGGAACTTACCGAAAATGACTGTAATTTTATACATTGTCTACATATTAAAATAATGTTTATTAAAAAAAAGGAAGGTATAAAATGAAGTAAATATGGAACATTTCAACTTTAGGATAATTTCTGAATAGTCTCACTAGAGTCTTTGGTTGACGATTTGATGACTTTGTGCAGGTGAGCCAACTCCTTGTCTGTCTGTTCGTAGTCTATTTCCCTGGCCTCTATTGGAGGGGCGGCAAAGAGAGAGGGGTCAGTGCCGAGGTAAACTATCTGCAGCTTGCCTGAGGGACTGAGCAGAACTAAACTGCCTTTGATGCCCTGTAGAAAGAAAAGATGGCAATTAGAGAAGATATTAGGTAATTGTTAGAAGAAGATATTTGAAAAAAAAAACAGTAATTAAAGAAGAAGGTACTATGTTAGGTAGCTAATTAGAGAAAGGAATATTAGGTAATTTGCAGCGTTAAATATATATTTATTATGATAGCTAATTATCAGCAATATACCAATCATCAAATAAAATACCAAGAAACTGCCCCCTAAAAGCTACAATGGTAACACTCTTTTAAGTCTTGCTTTAATTTAATATTTGTTAGTTTCTATTAATTTTGGCAGTATACCAATCATCAAATAAACTAGCTACCTAGAAAATACCCACCCAAAAAGCCAAAGCAACCTACATTTGAGTTTGTTCAATTAATATTTCTTACGTTTCTAATCATTTTCAGCAGTTTACTAATCCTCAAAATAATAAACTATCTAGAAAATGCCTCCTAAAAAAAGGTGAAGGTAGCACCGTACTTTGAAGTCAGCTCTCTTGATAGCCACAGGTACAAAGGGTAGCTGAGCAGTCCACTTCAGCACAGTCTCATTGTACACCAGCAGAGTCTGGGAGTGTGTGGCAACACAAACCAACTGACTGGCTCCTGATTGGTGGAGAAAAAGAGCCATCTCATTAGGAACATGAGGAATTTAGTAAGTAATATCATGACTATTAAATATAAACACATTAATATTTATTTAAAATTAAGTTTTACTGTCTCATTCTATTTGAAAAAAATTAACCTATTTCATAAAAATGCTACTTTTTGGTTAAGTAAGTACTACCATATACTTTAAAAAAGTCACTGCATAATGAACTTATGATGTTAATTTCACAAATAACCTTTTTTAAATTTATTTCAATTTTGAAATTTGTCGACAAGCATTACAAATTACAATTAGTAAATTTTTTTTTGTGAAATTAGTAAATAGTGAAAAAATTATTTGAGACACACTTATTTTGATTGTAAGTAAGGATTTTAGAGGACATCTTCAGGGGTAAGTTCAAGTTATTGAACGGTTTTACATTTTCGATCATAAAATAAAAGCAGCTAGCTATATAATAATAATTATTTGGGTTTTACTAATTATTAGGTATGTATTATTTTTCTTACATGATCGAAAATGTGGAACCCTCCAATAACTCAAGAGCTTACCCTAATCTTTAAAATTTAAACACATTCGTGTGGTCGCAGGAAAAAAAGTAATTGAAGCGTCTCACATCCTTCCCACCTCAAACTTAAAAGATACACTTTTTCTAGAGCTCCACCAATTGCTAACAGTATTCTCTACCTACCGATGGCAAAGGCCGTAAAGCACGCAGGACTGCCCTCTAACTTCTTCACGTATTTGAGTGTGCCGGTGTCTTTGAAACCGTAGAAACCTCTCGTGGTGAGGAGAAGCAGAGTAGATAATGGATGAAAGCCAACCAACTGAAAGGAATATTCAATAAATATTCAATAAAATATTCAATAAATATTGCATCTTATGATTCTAACTAATTATCTTCTACACTATTTGAAGATGGAGAAAATACATAAACTAAATGGTAGATATAAATTAATCAGTTTATTTAAGAAGGTTTACATTGACATAGTTACCAAGTGAGTAGCTATGCCTCATTTTATTAACCCTTTTAATCCGATAATCATAATTTGAAAAATAATTTAATATTGATGTCCTATTAGCTACTTCCAATAGAAAAAAATTGAATTTAACATCTGGAGTAATCATCAGGACAGACGGGGTTAAACAGCTAATTGTGATTTATTATAGATTTTTTTTTGAAGACATTATTTTCCATCAAAAATGAGAAGAATAAAATCTTTACAGCAGAGAATTTATAAATAAATAATAGCAACCATTTTCCCCTCACCTGCATATCCAAAGGCTCCTCCCCAACAATCTGCTCCCAGTCCCACATTAGCCTCTTGCCACCCTCTTCATTTTCCTCTGACCTCCAAACTGCAAGATTTTGATATCTGTGGTAGGTAACACATTAACAATTTGTTAATCATTTTTTTGGACCATATCATTCATATAAAATTGAAATAATCAAAACTATCCACTTATTTAACATCACTAGATGTCATCATAATTAAATTTATAATTAAATTTTCAAGCAGGTTAAGTTCTTAATTATCGGTCAGTTCCACATATAGGGACATGTAAGAAAAAATATAATAGTCATTATTTAATTCTTATTTTAATTGGTATCCATGATACCTGCAGGTATCATGGATGCCAATTGAAATAAAAATTATTATATATTTTTTGTGTCCGAAAATGTGGAAGTGACTGATAATTAAGAACTTGCACTATTATATTAATCGCCCCCAGGGGCTCTATCCTGAAGCTGTCTGTGGTGAATGGAAGAGAAGGGGGGTGGCGTCCCTTGGGCCCCGAACTGTTGTAATTTGGATTATGGATTGTCTTTTTTCATTTTTACCATGTTTATCATTTTTTTAACACTACTTGCAGTTTTAGAGGATAGCGCTAGGGTTATGCTCTTCAACTACGAGGTCTTAGATTTTGTGTTAGGTAGACTCGTAGGTTTCATTTAATATCACCTCTTCATTTTCCTCTTCCATCCGTGAGTGCAGCCACCGGTGCTTGTGTCCCGTTTCGTCACATTCCTTGGTAAATGACTGCATTCACGGAGTAGCTTTTCTGCATCCATGAGCATTGTCACATACGGTGGTAAGTGACTTTGTTCATGGAGCCACTTTCCTATCTGACTGCTTCTTCTAGTCCCTTGTACTTAATTTCCTTTTGACGTCAGCGATATGGCCTTTGGTTCGGAAGCAGACGTTAAACCCCTACTAAAATTGAATTATTATATTAATCTATGTTCCCTCACTTGTAGACTTGTAAGTTACAAGATGCTGACACAGTGGCTATGGCATCAGTCTTAGGCAGGTAAAGCAGTGGGCCGGCAAGTAGAGCACCGGGTAGGAACACTTGGAAGGCCATACTCTCCTGTTCATACACACTCAGGCATCCATCTAGAGACTGAATGCATATAAAGTCTTTGCCTTTGACACTACCGAATGAACCTGCAAGTGTTAGGAAGTTATTAAGTTACTACTATATTAAAGGCAGAATGACTGAAGTTAATTTTAAGAATTAGCTATTTATAAATTTGATCCAGAATAGCTAAAATATAGTAAAATTATTTTAATTTTTATAATATAGATAACTAGCTAATTTTTCTAATATGATTGAACTTACTCTAGCTATGTGCTATTTAAAAAATAAATATATTATTTATATGTGACGATATTGTTGTTATTAATATTCTAGTTTAAAGTCCTTTATGTTTCCACTTAGTTATCAGATTAATTTAAAAAGGAATTAGCTAGTTAGTTACAAACCAACTATAGCAGAATAGGCTTGTCTTCGAAAAACATGTTGGTAAGCAGGTGTCAATTTCACTTGCAGTCCTTGAGTTGAATTGGCATTTGTGCTAGTAGATCCAGCACTACGAGGCTTGGCAATGCCATCAATGAGAACGATAGAATAAACAACTACTCTCTGAGGGTGTAACACACACAGCTGTTCATAATCTATACCACTTCTGAAAAGTTTTAAAATATAATTAGCAAAATACCTAACTAGTCAGATGATATATGAAAAATATGAATTAAACAAAGACAAAGACAATTGCTATACAGCTTCTAATTTGAAATAATAGCAATTGATTTATGTATTAATGTTACCCTATTAGAGTTCCAGAGAGAAGTTGCAGTATTGGATAATTAAGTTCTGTTTCTAAAAGAAGGTGTTCAGGAAGGTAACCACTAATTTCTTCCTCGTCTTCATTGAGTGTAGTCTGTTAATAAAAGTAGCTACATTATATATAGGAATGGTAAATTATCAAAATAAGTAGCTAGCTAGTTGCATTAAATTATTTAAAGAATTAAAATAAGTAATTGCTAGCTAAATCAAAAGAATTAAAACAGATTTATTTCATCACTAGCTATAAATCAAAACTTCAAAACAGAAGCACAACATTGCTCTAACCTGAGGTGTGTAGATATTCAATTTGCCAGAATGAGTTCCAACAATGACTTGGAAATCTTTTGGAGTTTCAGGATTGAGACGCGCAGTAAGAAGGCTTCCTGTGGCACATTCATCAGATGATGAGCTTCCATCTCCAACATCTGAGACCCACCAATCTCTAGTCTTAAATAAAGACATAGTAAATTAATGAAATTAAAATTTAGTAGAGTAATTAGCTACTCACTGTAGCTAAGACTAATTGGAAGAGGATCAGGTAAGATCATTCCAGCAATAGAAATTTAACTTTTTAAATATATGAAAGTTTTCTGAAATAAAGTACAAAATTTTAATTTTCTTCTTCTTCAACAGGGGTTTATAGGGACTAGATATCTGTTGTCCCTGGAACAAACTATATTAGTTGGGCAAATTTGACATTAATCTATACGAAATTCATTCTGATTGTATTCTTAATATATTCTGCTGTTACTGACATTATTTTACTCCTCTTACTAATAGGGTAAGGCTGCAAACCTTACCCTTAAATAAATTTTAAATCAACGTTTGTTAAAGGATCTAACCAGGAAACCAGCAGCTCAACTACATGAAATAAATCCACTGTTGGCTAGCTAAAGATTATTAAAATGTATAAGAGTGTAAGATTAATTCCAGTTTGAATTTGGTGGCAATATTAATAATTAGCACATATATTGTGAACTTGAACACTTTATGCTGCTTTAAGAATTGAAGAATATATTTAGGTAAATGAATTTTAATTTATAACTAATTCATTGTGGTCGCAAGTCAGAGTCTCAGAGAGATACGAGAAAACACTTCACTCCCTCAGACCCCGAACACTAGTCTGCAAAGCCACTCTGGAGTCTGCATAATGTGTCTCAGACTGACAGACTCATTGATTTTAATTTGAGAGAAAGTTACTTTGTGACTCTTAGCAGCCAGTCTCAGTCTGCAGAATATGGATAATAGAAGATATTAAATATTTTAGATATTCTCTCTGAACTATTAATTCCTATAGGTACTTGCATAAATTTTTTTACAAACACTTCTGAATTAATTCCTATGCTATATTTACGTTAATTTTACTACAAACAGAATAAGAAATCTCTATGAACACTTTACAAGTTTACCGGACAATACCAGTGTTGGCAGAGCCAGATTGGCCCGAGTCAGCAGCAGATTCAGAATATTCTGCAGCTAGATTAATATAATTTAATGGTTAGATTAAGTACTACGTCTACATATAAATTAAAATTTAATTAAAATTCTCCCACAGCTAATTTCTAAATTAATTATTAATGGTAAATTGGTAACATAGGAATTAATTCAAGATCTCTCTCATGCTCAGGAGTCAGAGATGATGAGACTCATGAGAGATCTACAATTTTTAAAATTTGGCTCAGACAGTCTAGGAAAAATGTTCAATATTCATTATTCTGCAGAATGCAGATTGGCAACGCCGCAACAGATTTATCAATTCATTATTCATTATTAGTTAATTACAAGAGAGTTGAGACTAGTCACTAAAGAGTTCTTTTTTCAAAGTGGCAGTCTCTGTCGTGAGCCAGTCTGCAGAATGTGTCTGTTCTCCCGCAGAGATTTTAATTGGAGACACAGTTACTCTCCCAAGTAATAAAGCATGTCCAAACTCGCCATTTTAATGGCGAGTTTGTGACAGTTATTTTGAGCCTTTCAATTGTAAATGGTGAGTTTTATCTATTTTTCTCCTATGCTACAATGTTATTTTGGAGAGAATTTATGAAAATTTGATCATTTTAGAGAGAATTTGTTGAATTTTGGAGAGAGCTGGAGAGACAAATGGTGAGTTTATGAGACATACTATTTTACTTGGAATACTCTCTTACTCTCAGTAGCAGATTCAGAATCTCCCGCAGCTAAATTAATGGTAACATAGGAATTAATTCAAAATCTCCCGCAGCTAAATTAATGGTAACATCGGAATTAATTCAAGATCTCCCGCAGAGATCTCCAATTTCTAAAAATTCAATCAAAAACTCCCGCAGAGCCAGAGAGTCTTGGAAAAATGTTCCATATTTTGCAGACTGGGTCGTGAGTCTACAAAGTAGTAAGTACAAGCCTACAACTTACAAGGTAAAATAAAAAATTAATGAATTTTACTATTATTTTAGTGGCATTCTATAAAAATTTTAATATTATTTTATCATATACTGTCATACATATTTATAATAATAATAGGTTGTCTCCATAGGAATCCGAATTGTTAGTAGGTAACTACTAACTAACTAATAATTATTCAGAATTACCTACCAAATTAGGATTAGGTAGTCTTAAACTCTCGACTTAATTAAATAATTACCTACCTAATCCTATGTTAATATTTTATCTAAATATACTTTAATTATCACTTATCATATAAATGATTATGAAAATCATTAGGGCCATAAAATAAGATAAATTTATCATTGATAACAAATTAGCTATCTCACAAAGTCAAACAAAATAACAAATATATGAAGCTCGCTGAAGAGACAGAACGTACTTCAGAATGTAAACAAATGTTGCCATGACAACGGTAGAGGCACACATTTAAAGGCCTTACTATCATTTCACATGAATGGAGAACTTTATGTGTCTTCGAAAATTGCGTTTGAAAAGTGATAAAACAATTAACCATATCAATTAATAATGAATATGATTTACTTTTTGTCATTCATATATCATTCAATCCGTTAATAAATATGCAATATTTATTTATATTTATACAAGCCCCTATAAAAATGAAAAGAATTAGGTACTTGTATACTTTCCCACGAATAAATTTTAGTTAAAATACATTCTAATCATTTTTTTCAGGGGGATTGTTTCTTGCAGGAAATTTATTTAACGTAATTAGATGGGTGAATTTTTGAACATCTTGTAATATTAGTATTATGCTAAGGTAGTTAGTATCTATATAATTCCCAATGTAGGTACTATTTCCTTTTTTAGACTAATTTATTTGCCAGTGTGAAGGGTCCTTTCACCGTACAACACCAAAAATGTCTTATCTTATTCACTTGATCTTTCCGAGTCAAAGACTCTCCGGCCACAAAATAATTCCAAGCGAATCTTTTCAAAGGAGGTTATAAATCAGCGGAAAAGGACGGAGCACCGCGAGCTGATTTCTATTCTTTGGCTCAAAGAAAGAAAAACTTCACATTTGGGACCATTTTTGGACTTGGAAAAATGTACGGCATTCAAGTGAATTCTGAAATAAGGATTTAAAAGAGAGCTATAATACAATTTGGTCCTGTATTTCTTTACGACTTCAGATAAATTTTACTTCGTTATATATGGATTAGGTATAATAGTGCACTATTTCTACATATATTAAAGTGCTTGGAGGTTTTATGGAATTTAATTAGCTATATTTCTCGCTTTTCAGAACAATTAAGTAAAAGCATATGTCATATATAGGCTGAGAACTAATTTTGTTTAACATAACCCATAATTTAAAGGGGACATAGATTATAAAAATCAAACGGAAAATCCAAAACTTAATAACTTGATTTTTACTGGAATCAACTATTATTAATTATATATAATGGTATTCTTTATTCACTAAGTAATGATTATAAAAAAATTAATATTAAATTCATTCTGAAGAAGCGCCATCTAGTGATAATGAGATCAAGTTAAATATTTCCAAAAAAGTTACACAAAGAATTATTTATATATTTATTCATCCTTTGTTAGTTAATTTAGTGTACACTCCTTACACTTAACAAGGAATTGTTTATTTCCAAAGATAAACCGACAATTTGTTGATTTGTAGACGCCATCTATCGAACTTATGCTAATTATTAAATTAATATAAACCATACGTTCTCTAAATATACTGTGATTGCAGCCGAAACATTTCAAAGCATTAACTAACTAATAATATATATTATTATTAACATTAACCAACTATCAATTTATAATATTATGATAAAGTATTTCATATGTAAAGTAGCCGCTTCTATTCTATTATTTAGCTTGAAAAGAATTCTTCAGAGAGATGAATAACAAATTTGCTTAAATTCATTTAACTGTGAAATGTTAATATTTAGACTTTATAGAATGCTTTTGAAAACCATATTCTGGCTTACATTATTAATATCTACTTCTTTTTTATGATTACTATTTCTTTTTCTATTTACTATTTCTATTTCTTTTTCATGATTACTGAATCATTTCGTGACAATTGGAATCTTAGCTGAGATTATTAATTATCATTCATTATTAATTTATCAGCCCTTTATTGTTTATTTAGCCATTCACGAAACTTCATGATTTTTATAAATAATTTCACACAACATTTCCTCTCCCCGATTAAAATTCATAGGTAAAACTCACCAAATATTTGATGATGATATAAATCATTGGTCTCCTGTCGCTGTATTATTAATTATATTCCCTGGGTACGTCATTAATATTCATCCCCAATATAAGCCATGGAGTTAGCGAACAAAAATAAATGAAATTAGTGGAGTTTGACCGGATTGTGAAGATACTTTGGAGTGAACTGTGGAGAATAATTAGGGATATTAGGGCTGTGGAAAGAGCTGTCACAGTGAACTGTGGAGGATAATTAGGGATATTAGGGCTGTGAAAAGAGCTGTTACAGTGAACTGTGGAGGATAATTAGGGATATTAGGGCTGTGAAAAGAGCTGTCACAGTGAACTGTGGAGGATAATTAGGGATATTAGGGCTGTGGAAAGAGCTGTCACAGTGAACTATGGAGGATAATTAGGGATATTAGGGCTGTGAAAAGAGCTGTCACAGTGAACTGTGGAGGATAATTAGGGATATTAGGGCTGTGGAAAGAGCTGTCACAGTGAACTATGGAGGATAATTAGGGATATTAGGGCTGTGAATAGAGCTGTCACAGTGAACTGTGAAGGATAATTAGGGATATTAGGGCTGTGAAAAGAGCTGTCACAGTGAACTGTGGAGGATAATTAGGGATATTAGGGCTGTGGAAAGAGCTGTCACAGTGAATTTAAAAGCTTCGAGGTAAAAGTAATTAAATATTTTAGAGTATTTGTATGAAATTGTTCCAATATATCAATTGAATACCTTTGAGAAATCATTCATCTGAAATTTCCTAAAATAACAATATATTTTTTTCTATACAATATTCTGATTTCCTTCTATTTCTTTATTACAAAGTCATTTACAATGACATGAAATTTCCTATACATTTTGATGATGAACTGAATATATGTAAGTTCAGGAACTTTTTAAACTCAAGTGCACTTGAAATAAACACTCACAGAACACGAGAGAGAGTAGTTTGAGATTCGAATTGTGACTTCTAGTGTCTGGAATTGTTTGAATTCGAACACTAGAATTGAAATTCAATATTTGGGACTGTTTGTTAATCAATATTAGGTTTTGTAGAAGTAAGTTTAAGTCGCCATGTTTTAAACTTGCTTTAACATATTTCAAACTCATCTCAATCTTGTCTCAACATGATTTAAACTTGTCTCAACATGACTTAAACTTGTTTCAACACGATTTAAACTTGTTTCAACATTATTTGAATTGTTTCAAATTATTTAAACCTGTATTAACATGCTTTAAACTTGTCACATGTTATGTTTTTTCGTCTAAAATTTTAAAAATATAGTAAGCAGCGCATAAGGTTTTTGATATTATGTTTCTACCGCATAAGTTTTATTGATTCAGTGCTGCATTGGCAATGTGTTTAGGTATAATGCTTTTAAGGTTAACTCTTCTCTGATTGGTCGAAAGCAAGATGAGCCAACAGGGAGCTGAGCACTAAACTGTTAGTGCTCCTTCCCATGTTGGCTCCTCCTCCTTGCATATAGTGAAGAGTTGAATTAAATTATTTCATAAAAGTAATTTAATTCTTTGAAAGTCTCAATATAGATGGCTGCAAAATTCGGTCTCGCAATGAATGAAGATTATTTAGAAATTGCGGTTATGTAGTTCGTTATATCCGCTAGTTTGTTGTACTGCACACTTCATGATGGTTTATTGACCTATATGCGTGAGTGTTAGGGTAGCGGCACGCGCTCTGATACACTAATTGGTCAATCTCTATATCCAATCAATGAGCTAGTAACCTTAAAACATTATCCTAAAAACTTATTCACCAGAAACTACATTCTTTGTGGTAGTATAACCAAATGATATCAAACCTTAGAGGTGCCACCCGTTATCAGATCCAACTAGTTGAATATTAGGTGTTATACTACAACCACCTACTTGTTATTCAGTGTTCCACCAATAAGTTACTCATGTACATTGCTCGGTATTAGGACATTCCCCCTCTTTTCCGCTTCACGAGTCCATGAGAAGTAAGTGAAGCGTGAAGTTGTGCCAGTTGCCTCCCCCCCTCTTCTCCTCTTCTCTTTTAATTGACTCTTCAAAAGGGAGACTGAAGGACATGAAGGGAGACTGAAGAACATGCATGGAGACTGATGGACATGCATGTCGCTGGTGTTTAATACTCACAAGGTGTTCTGATGAGGAGTTATTCTCTCACAAAATAATCCTGAAATGTTAGACTCTTTATTATTTGAGGTTAATTAATGTTTTGAAAATGTTTTGGTATTTCGATCAATGCTTATTTAAATAAATTCTACTACTATTTTCAGTATAATAAATATTTACTGAATCATTTCTAGTGGACTAAAGAACAGAGTGTGACTGTATAAAGTGACAGACAGACAGACTACCTTTGAGTTGAAACTGTCTATCGAATAACAAATCCCGTTAATGCAATTCTTACATTCTCTCTAAATCTCTCATTTAAACATCTCGTCAAATGTTGCTAATAACTCGAACTCATACCGTGTCCCCTGCAACTCCTAACTCTTATTTCTGCTCTTGGGTTTCAAATGTTGCTAATAACTCGAACTCATACTGTGTCCCCTGTAGCTCTAACTCTTATTCCTGCACTTGGTTTTCTTCCTGAGTCTGGGATTGCAAAAGAGGTTTACCTGTATCCGGAGTAACGAAAACACGCATGGGATTTTAGAGGATTTTCCGCTTTTTAGAGCAGTTGGATTAGCGGGAGACTTTCCACAAACAGATGAACAAATAACAAAAAGAACAGGAAAGGGGAGAGGTATGGTTATTATGCTGCAATAAATTAGGTTTATATATATTTCGAACAAGAAGATAAAGAATTCTAATGAGAAATTAAAAATTGTAAGTATATTTAGAAATGTTTCTATTATATGCCCAATTGTTACCTCGTTTTACAGTTTTTATATGGTTAATATTATCATCAATGTCAATTATAGAATAATAAATAGAATATGATTCCCATTTTGTTTTCCATTAGATGTTGTTTCCAATGCTGCATCGCTAAGTCTTCCAAATCTGCTCAGGTAACTCCAGATAAATAATTCTCAGACTCACTGCCGTGAAAAAATAAAGTAGAGAGAGCACGCGATGCAGAAAAACTAGAGTGTAGTGTTGGATGCTAAAAAAGATAATGTAGGAGCTACAGGATGCTATGAGTAATGTGGGGAAAAAATTGAATAATGATGAAGGGAGAGTTATGGGGAAATTATATTTACTTATAAACATACTGTAATGCTAACATTATGGACGATACTTACTATCAATAGTTTTTTGTTTAAAGATACAATATTGTTTCACTAAAAACAAGAAGGTTAAATTCTTTACAGAAGAGGATTTGTATTTTATCTGTATTTTAAACACGAATATTCTAATATAAATATCTTTCACGCTTCAAATATTTCCCCCAATTTCCTTTTATGTAAACATTAATAAATTTTCTTCGCAAATGCAACCACCTTCTAATAATTTATTTTGACATTCTTAGACTTTCCGTCCAAATTCTGAACACCGAGAATATTCCAACCGTCTGTCAAAATGCCAAACATTTTGCCCATCAAAGTACGCCAAGGAAGCTATAAATTTTGAATAATTCCACGAATTTGTGGGCTGATACCATGGAACTACGCTTCTTTTAGTAGGACCTTTTCATTCACTAAAAGAGTTTGGTTATTATAGTAAAAGTCTTTTGTTAATATTGTAGGTAAAGAAAAGTGCATCTCTATTGATTTTTAGTGACAGTTTACCAATTTCACAATTTCAAAGTAATACTTTACTAATTGGTTAGCGAAGTTGTAGGGACAATGAAAGTCAGGGTTGGTTTCAAACTTCGCTATTGGATACGTGAATCTCATAAAAGATATTAATATAACATACTATAGAGCAAGTATTATTTTGAACTTTTAAGATTAGAAATTAAAAGGTCACTACAACATTTTATCGATAGAAATTTATGGGGAAGAGATAATAAAACACAAAACTTATGCGCTGTTTACAATATTATTAAACTTTTAAACGGATGCAACATAACCTTTTTTAGGCACACGGTTTTTTTTAGATATAGCTATGAAGTACAAATTTTTGTGCGAGCAGTTGCCACATAACACTAGGTGATACAGACTCTAATTCAAGATACGTATTCTGACGATATCGTCAGAACAAGGTTGTGAACTGTACACATCTTCTGATAGTTAGTAAGTTTCTTTAAAGTGTGAGTTTAATGAATTTATTGTGGTCTGAACTATTTTTTATAATGAAAGGTTCGGGAGGAATTAAACACCTACTTGTGTGCCTCTGAAAAAATAGACGTGACGCTACTTTGGTTATTAATTTCACTGCACAAATAAATTTAAATTCCTAAATAGGAAACTAATGAGAATGTTTCTACATATCTATAAACAAATAATAACTGTACTATTCCTGATATTATCAAATAATACCTATATTTCCAAAACGCATGGGTAAACAGTAACAACAATCGAAAGTCAGAAAAACACAAAAATGCCAAGAGCATTCTCTAGTCGCATGAAAAATCAAATTTGTTTGAACCCTGAAGTACTTCTGACTCTGTACGTATTTTGACGACTAAGTCGCTGCCATTGTAAACACTCTCATTGGAAAGTATGAGTTTGTTTTTCATCCGAAGTCGTCGGAACAAAAAATCGTCAGAATACGCATCCATAGTAACCGTAGCCTACCTGTGAGTAATCATTAGTGAGAAAACTCAGCTTCTCTCTCTAGAAATTATAGCAATTATTAAAATAAAGTTAGACTTTACAGTCGAGTCGCCTCATTGTCTTAAAGTAACATAGGAAGTGCGCACGAAAATAGAGATGCGAACCCTTTAAGGGGACCGTCTCCCTCAAATCTTGATAATTACACATTTTTTTGCTTGAAAGGATATCTTGCAGTCTCCCAGAAAGGTTTTAAAATATTAGAGCTTAAAACAATCTAGAAGTGCCTCAAAAACAGATGGACAATATTGTAAATTAGACCTGTCAGGTCTGTCAAAAGACCTGTCAGCACAGGTATTGAGGGTTCATTTCTCACA
Organism: Caprella mutica; assembly: GCA_947561585.1. Taxonomy (NCBI): domain Eukaryota; kingdom Metazoa; phylum Arthropoda; class Malacostraca; order Amphipoda; family Caprellidae; genus Caprella; species Caprella mutica. Next base: position 137,669 of record CANNZV010002174.1, on the reverse strand, counting down.
TCAAATTATTTGTTGGCTAGATCCATTAAAAAGAGGACACAACACCCAAACAAGAGTCTCCACGCTAAGTTATGGAACCAGAATTATTTGAGTTAGACATCTTTTTCCAAAAAAATTCAGTAAATTGACTCTCCTGAAAAGTACATTTTTTCGACTTCAAAAGACATCAACTCACACTGGTTTTGAGCTAGAGACATGAGCTTTGTTTCTCCTTCTTTATAAATGAATTGCTCACAAAGTTACAAAACGGTTTTTTCATATTTCTCAATGTGTGAGAAAGTATAATGAAATACGTACATATACAAAAAATCAATGTTTTTGAGAAAAAATCAGAATTGGAAAAAAAAAATCTGAGACGAAATTAAAAAAAATAGTTCAGTAACCTTGTGAACAACTAAATTCTTAACTAACTGAAACCAACCCCATGAGTCTAGCTCAAAATCTGTATGAGTTGATGCCTTTTGAAAGAAACCCCCATATTTTTTTTTGAGGTGGGGGTGAAGCGGGCAAAGTTGTAAAAAATAATACTAAATCAAAAAATTTCCATTTGAATAGTTGCATTAACCTGAAAATTAATAAATAGATTTTATTTTTGTTTTGGGAGAAGGTCCCCTCAAACTAAGCTGTAAAGTGAACAGAGTACCCGAAAATACAGAATTACCTTTTTTAAAGATATTAGGAAATGCCCTTACTATTTATAACCATTTAAGGGGTAGATAGGGACCAATATTAACGATAAGTTTTTAAAATGTATTGGATATCTATTATTTTAAACAATTAATAAAACAGGTGTTTTGAACCTTTCTGGGTCATAACATAAATTACATATTTCAATAAATGACTAATTAAGATTCAATTAAGATTTCATTTAATTCAATTTACTATTTATGCACGTTGTCCATGTATTTAAGTTGGAGATGAATATAAGAATGGAGTAAATATAATTTTTTTTAATTAATGATTATTATTATTTGACATCAATTGTCAATTCCAACATTAAGATGGTTCGAAAATGAATTTATATGAATATCAAATAAGGGATTTTACCGAAATAATTATAAACCCTAATAATAAATTAAGAATCCAGCTTCTTAAGTGATTTAATAACAATGGCTGACAAAACCCATTTAATTATATAGAAACCTATCGCTCTCTGTCAACAATATCAACGTTACTTGTAGACTCAACCTTGGATAGCAGTCCGATGAATGAGTTATTAATATCTCTTATCACTTTGAAATTACGTGTTCCATAATTTGGCACTGATGATTCACTTCACTAGTTAGAGTTATTAGGTAGAAGTAAGGAACAAGGACAAGCCGTATTCGAACAGTTCCGATACCAGGATTTTAATATCTTTTCTCGTGCAGACGACAGTATTGCCCTCTTGTGGCTGTTAGGACCGCAATTTCAGAGACCGAAATTTCAAGCCACCCCTATTTATGTAATACACATACATATAAAAAAATAAGCATAACAAGTTGTATCATAACGTATGATTAAGCGATTTTCAATCAGATCAGAATGAATTACACTGGTTACCTAATACGAAAAAAAAAACTTTTATTTTTTACAATTAGCACTAAAGTGTAACGCAACACTGAACTTTCTCTTTCTTCTAATTATTCAAGTGATCTGAAATATTCTCACAAGTTCCAGGTTATTTTTCCTCTCATTGAACAGAGAAACTTCTGCAGTAGAATTTTTATCGCAGGTGTTGATTAGGAAGAACAGTGTGAGAGGAGTGTGAAATATACTGACTGTAACAATTGTGAAATAGACTACCTATATATACACTATATACACTACCAATATAAATACACTACCACCGAAAATATGTGCGAAATACACTGACGATAACAATTATATCCCAGGTGTTGATTAGACAGAGCTGTGTGGTCAATATCAATAGCCAATCAATGAGTTACTAACCTTAAAAATATTATCCTCATAAACTTATTCGCAAGGAACAATATTTTCCAAACTATATTCTTAGTGGTAGCAACTTTTAAACTTTAACCTTAAAGGTGACACAGGTCTGAACTAAACGGTAGCCGCTAAATTGCTCGAAAACAATATTGCTCGAAAGACAATCACTCGAAAACAATTGCTCGAAAAACAATTACTCGAATGAACAATTGCTCGAAAAACAGTTGCTCGAACGAACAATTGATCGAAAAGTCAATCACTCAGATAATAATAAAAAAAATACAGTTATTATTAATTACTAATTAGAAACAAGGATAGTTAGGTGCAGCTAATCGAAGAGAATCTACCTACTTCATGATTAACTGTCTTTCGACAATAATTGATCTGAATACTCAATTGATTAAATTATCAAATTTTGAACTACCCATTACTTTATGTAAAAAAAAGGAAAAGTCCCAAAGGTAAGGACTACCAAAAAGGGAAAATTTAAAAAGTGGCCCGATTACCAGAGGTCATGCTAAATGTCTCAGGAAAAACCGCTATCTCCTGGTTTCGGCAGTTGCTAAGACCTAACAACTCTAACCTACTGTAAGAACATCTCGTCGAAGCCCACTGGTGCGATTTACTGAGAAAAAAGAAAAACTGTAGTACCCAGTATTGATGCACTAATCCCTATTCTATAAAAATATGGAAAACTGTAAAAGTAAGATATAGATACAGTAATAAAATGATTAATATAGTGATTGAAAAAATTCAGTTATTATTAATTACTAATTGATTAGGTGAAGCTAATCGAACTTCATGGTTAACTGACTTTTATTAATTCGAATACTGATAGTAATTTGATCATTCGAGCAATTGTGTTTTGAGCAATTGTTCATTCGAGCAATTGTCTTTCGAGCTACTGTTTTCGAGTAATTTACCTAAAGCCGAAATAAACTAGCGATAACTTATCAACATTGCGCATTTTTAACCCACAGAACAATGTAGGATTTCTTTTGTAATTCTTATCTTCTTTTTAATCAATATGAGAATTCATCAGCAATAATAAAAGTTGCTTTTTCTTCTTATTGATTGAAAAAAAAAAAAAACAATTTGTAGGTCCATAGAAACTAGCGAATAAAATATATCTTCTTTGAAATATTTAATAAGTTTTGAATAAATTCATTGTATATTGCTAATGTACTTTATTTAGTTATAAGTAAATTCTATTTAATTTTTAAATTATTTCATTTCTAAATATGTTTAGATGATTTTTCCTAAGGCAATTATGAATCTATTTGATTGTATATTTATCAATAAGTAACAATAAATACTAATTATAAATTATTATTAATTGATAATCAGTCAACTAAATAACTATTTCAATAAATCTACACATGCATTATTATCTTTATCAAGAATGTAGCATGCGGCTTTCAACAAAGAGACACGAAGCATGCGGCAAGGCAACACCTTCGTTGCTTGTAGCATGCTGCATGCTCTGTTGCTTGTAGCATGCTGCATACTCTGTTGCTTGTAGCATGCTGCATGTTTTATTGCTTGTAGCTTGCTGCATACTCTGTTGCTTGTAGCATGCTGCATGCTTTATTGCTTGTAGCATGCATGCTGCATGCTCTGTTGCTTGTAGCATGCTTCATGCTCTGTTGCCTGTTGTTTTTCCGCAGGACCAATTTCACCAGTTCAACAAACTCGAAACCAGTTTGTAGATTTTTCCCCTATGGGTTAAAAAAACTTGCACTCACGATGAATAGACGTAAATTCTTTATTATTCTCCACGCCATTGCAATCTAATAGCTTGTCTAGTTCTTGCAATGCATCATTTTTAGCACAGTTAGTATTGTATTTAATGCAATTTCTTATTTTACTTTTAAAACTTTTGCACAACTGATTACTAATGTCTAACAATTATTTGAAAAATATGAGCAAAGGGAATATCAAGGAGAATGTAGTAATTTCCTCTGATAGAAAACAACCAAAAATTTAACTAACCACTCTATCCATTCATAACTATATTAAATATGGTTATGGATATACTTTCTCTTGTTTCAATTTTTTTATAAATGGTTGTAAGAATTGTCCAATAACTCGGAATTGACCCTAAACGAAATTGGTGTAGATATATTGTTAAAATATCATATCTTATAATAATCGTAACCAGAATATTTGTTGTTAGACACTGTCTTACATTTTGTATGATGGTGTAATAAATACATTCTCTGGTAATCTAATGAATACTTTGTATGATGGTGTAATAAATACTTTGTAAGATAATGTAATAAATACTTTGTAAGATAATGTAATAAATACTTTTTATGGTAATGAAATAAATGCCTAATTATATTAGACACGTCTCGCTTTTATTCTTCACTAATAATAACGGAGTTGCTGATGTAAACACAATATGCTGTGAATTAATAAATATATATTGAGTCACGTTTGATGATATGCACTAAAACACGGATTGAGTAGATATTGTAATACTTCTAATATCGTAAAGAGATATTGTATTTGTTACTACCAATGGAAGGGTCTGATTTTCTTTTGTATTAATATCTTATTTTTTATTAGATATATTGCAAGTATCCTTGATACCTGCAGGTACCAAGAATACCAATTTTTATTGGAATCTCTTTAATTTTACGGTAAAAAATTAAAAATTTCGGACTGTAAAAGTAAATCATGAAAAATCTCTTACCGCCTAAAGTAAATTGAGAAAAATTAGAACTGTATATGTAAATCAAACTTTTTCGGACTGTAAAAGTATATAAAGTAAAAATTCAAACCGTAAAAGTACAGTTATCCGTTTTTTGTTCGTAACATCCACGTGTAACATTCATCACCTCCATCAGCACTAATACTCGCCAACTGTTTGCACCAAAAGAAAAATGCATCTGCTGAGTAAGCAGATTTGTTAGCAGATGTCATTGTTAGCAGAGAGAAAAGATTTATGCGAAAGAAGAACAATAATTTCTTAAGGTAGAAGAATATCATGGGATATACACTCTAAAGAACAATATCAGTCTGAGACGCTAAAACTAATACGTATAGTCTGAAAACCGAGAAACTTACATAAATGGCTGTTTTGAAATTTGTCATACCCGCTTGTTTGTTGTATACTGCACACTTCATGATTGTTTTAAGTGTACCATTTAAGGGTGATCCGTAAACATCTGACCCTTTTCATCCGTTAATAACATGAAAAATAATGAACCTACAGTACTAAAAGAAGTATCGTTAAAAAGAACACATCTGGGAGATTGTTATACATTAGGATTAGGTTATAAAAATTGTATCCTCTAAAGTTTAATGAAAGCCACACGTTCCTCGACTAAGAAATGTTCTTGTCAAGGTTTGGATTACGCAGAGGTAAATAGGTGATATAAAAGGTAAATACGTAAATTGAAAGGTGATATGAAAGGTAAATAGGCAAATATGTTATACGAATAGTAAATAGGAAAATTTAAAGGTAATGTGAAAGTTAAATAGGAAAATGTGTTATACGAATAGTAAATAGGAAAATTTAAAGATAATATGGGAGGTAAATAGGCAAATATGTTATACGAATAGTAAATAGGAAAATTTAAAGGTAATATGAAAGGTAAATAGGCAAATATGTTATAAAAAGGGTAAATAGGTAATTAAAAAAGTATTATGAAAGTTAAATAGGTAATTTAAATGTTGATATGAAAGGTTAATAGGTAAATAAAAAGGGCAAGCATATATATAATTTGAGGAATTTAAATAAATAGGTGGTATTTTTCTTTGCACTACAACAGTACCGGTGTGTTTTATCTGTAGATGAAATAACAGTGAATTATTCTGCCTCTTCTTTGTCTTCTGCCTCTTCTTTATCTTCTGCCTCTTCTTTATCTTCTGCCTCTTCTTTATCTTCTGCCTCTTCTTTATCTTCTGCCTCTTCTTTATCTTCTGCCTCTTCTTTATCTTCTGCCTCTTCTTTATCTTCTGCCTCTTCTTTATCTTCTGCCTCTTCTTTATCTTCTGCCTCTTCTTTATCTTCTGCCTCTTCTTTATCTTCTGCCTCTTCTTTATCTTCTACCTCTTCTTTATCTTCTGCCTCTTCTTTATCTTCTGCCTCTTCTTTATCTTCTGCCTCTTCTTTATCTTCTGCCTCTTCTTTATCTTCTGCCTCTTCTTTATCTTCTGCCTCTTCTTTATCTTCTGCCTCTTCTTTATCTTCTGCCTCTTCTTTATCTTCTGCCTCTTCTTTATCTTCTGCCTCTTCTTTATCTTCTGCCTCTTCTTTATCTTCTGCCTCTTCTTTATCTTCTGCCTCTTCTTTATCTTCTGCCTCTTCTTTATCTTCTGCCTCTTCTTTATCTTCTACCTCTTCTTTATCTTCTGCCTCTTCTTTATCTTCTGCCTCTTCTTTATCTTCTAGCTCTTCTTTATCTTCTGTACTCTTCTCTTGTTCAACAAGAGTACACTCTACTCTTTATTGTTCACTCTATGGATAAAATACTAGGGTAAGCTACTTAACAGACGGTTACACATTAACGATCATAGAAAGAAAAAAAAACAGCAAGAAGAAATACCACCAAGGTAAAATACCAAGGCCAAATAACAAGGTAAAATACCAAGGCAAAATAGCAAGGCAAAATAGCAAGGCAAACTAGCAAGGCAAAATACCAAGGCAAAATAGCAAGGTAAAATACCAAGGCAAAATACCAAGGCAAAATACCAAGGCAAAATACCAAGGTAAAATACCAAGGTAAAATACCAAGGCAAAATACCAAGTCAAAATAGCAAGGCAAAGTAGCAAGGTAAAATACCAAGGCAAAATACCAAGGTAAAATACCAAGGTAAAATACCAAGGTAAAATACCAAGGTAAAATACCAAGGTAAAATACCAAGGTAAAATAGCAAGGCAAAATACCAAGGCAAAATAGCAAGGTAAAATACCAAGGTAAAATACCAAGGTAAAATACCAAGGTAAAATACCAAGGCAAAATACCAAGGTAAAATACCAAGGTAAAATAGCAAGGCAAAATACCAAGGCAAAATAGCAAGGTAAAATACCAAGGTAAAATACCAAGGTAAAATACCAAGGCAAAATACCAAGGTAAAATAGCAAGGCAAAATACCAAGGCAAAATAGCAAGGTAAAATACCAAGGTAAAATAGCAAGGCAAAATACCAAGGTAAAATACCAAGGTAAAATACCAAGGCAAAATAGCAAGGCAAAATAGCAAGGTAAAATACCAAGGCAAAATACCAAGGTAAAATAGCAAGGCAAAATACCAAGGTAAAATACCAAGGTAAAATACCAAGGCAAAATACCAAGGCAAAATACCAAGGCAAGTTCAAAGAGATGCTTTCATAATTCTCTCCCATACTTTTTTTCCTTATTTTTTTATTGTTGGCATTAAATTTTTTCGCTTCTTTTGACTGTTAATAAAGAGGGAGCTTTGATGATATGGATAGTAAAGAGTAAAGAGTGGAGAGTTGAGAAAAAGAGTGGGTAGTGGAGAGAAAAGAATGAAGAGTAAAGAGTGGAGAGTAAAGAGTGGTAAGTGAAGAGAAAAGAGTGAAGAGTAAAGAGTGAAGAGAAAAGAGTGAAGAGTAAAGAGTGAAGAGCGGAGAGTGAAGAGCAGAGAGTAAAGAGTGGAGGGCAAAGAGTGGAGAGAAAAGAGTGGAGAGAAAAAAGTGGAGAGTGAAGAGTGGTAAGTGGAGAGTAAAGAGTGGAGAGTGAAGAGTGGTAAGAGGAGAGAAAAGAGTGGAGAGTAAAGAGTGAAGAGTGGAGAGTCTACGGCAATGATATGATACAATCAACTAATATTTCATGACTTCTGATTACAATCTTTTATTCTCTATTAACTTTTTTACATTTGTTTTTGATAAAAAATACACAGAAAGAATGGAAAAGGTTAAACCTCAAGAAATAACACATTGCAGATAAAAGAAAATTCAAATACCTATTTAAGGGTAATAGGTAATACTAAATCAGTGTTACCAATACCTATTTAAGGGTAATAGGTAATAATAAATCAGTGTTACCAATACCTATTTAAGGGTAATAGGTAATACTAAATCAGTGTTACCAATACCTATTTAAGGGTAATAGGTAATACTAAATCAGTGTTACCAATACCTATTTAAGGGTAATAGGTAATAATAAATCAGTGTTACCAATACCTATTTAAGGGTAATAGGTAATACTAAATCAGTGTTACCAATACCTATTTAAGGGTAATAGGTAATACTAAATCAGTGTTACCAATACCTATTAATACCAAACAAAAAACTGAATTGACAGTTTTTGGTCAAAGGTTTTGGTAATTTTATTATTCATTCAAGTATTTTATTGTTCGAAATAATTGAATTTTTTTCAATGTATTCTGATGGGTTGAATATTCAGTAAATAGTAATTTAAAACAATTCTAAAAATGTCCTAGGAAATATCCATCGTATTTTAAAATCAGAATTAATGTTTTTATTCAAATGAAAACCTAACTCTAATTTCTACCGCTAGATGGCAATAGCGTTTTCAACTGCTAGATGGCAATAGCGTTTTCTACCGATTGATGGCAATAGCGTTTTCTACCGCTAGATGGCAATAGCGTTTTCTACCGCTAGATGGCAATAGCATTTTCTACCGCTAAATGGCAATAGCGTTTTCTACCGCTAGATGGCAATAGCGTTTTCTACCGCTAAATGGCAATAGCGTCCCCTCATTCAATCTCTATTTGCTTTAGCTCAGTGAAAATGACAGTCTGTTTATTCAGGGTAAAAATATCATATTTCTGAGTCTATTATCGTCCATATATAAATTCTCCGCTGAATAAACATTTATCTGGTTTTATTATAGTGTGGAATTTTATCTGGTGAATATTTGGCTCAATTTTGTCTCTGTCACTGACGACGAAATGAGAACAAAATTGTGGAGAGAAAATAAACATTGAACTGATTTTAGAGATGGTAATTCTGATGATATTTTGAACTGATGTTAGAGATGGTAATTCTGTTGATATTTTGAACTGATTTTAGAGATGGTAATTCTGATGATATTTTGAACTGATTTTAGAGATGGTAATTCTGGTGATATTTTGAACTGATTTTAGAGATGGTAATTCTGTTGATATTTTGAACTGATGTTAGAGATGGTAATTCTGATGATATTTTGAACTGATTTTAGAGATGGTAATTCTGATGATATTTTGAACTGATTAATATATCGACGCGAATTCATATTATCGAATTTAAAAATATATATTATAATATATTTATATTAAGCTTTCACGGTAAATTTCATATTCAATATATGAAAGCTCATGTTCCCTTAATCTAAATTATAAAAGTTGTAAATTTCAGCCTAAATGGTGGTAAATTTGAACTGAAATGGTGGTAAATTTGAACTGAAATGGTGGTAAATTTGAACTGAAATGGTGGTAATTTGAACTGAAATGGTGGTAAATTTGAACTGAAATGGTGGTAAATTTGAACTGAAATGGTGGTAAATTTGAACTGAAATGGTGGTAAATTTGAACTGAAATGGTGGTAAATTTGAACTGAAATGGTGGTAAATTTGAACTGAAATGGTGGTAAATTTGAACTGAAATGGTGGTAAATTTGAACTGAAATGGTGGTAAATTTGAACTGAAATGGTGGTAAATTTGAACTGAAATGGTAGTAAATTTGAACTGAAATGGTGGTAAATTTGAACTGAAATGGTGGTAAATTTCAAAGTTGGTAAATTTCAATGGTGGTAAATTTCAATGGTGGTAAATTTCAATGGTGGTAAATTTCAAAGTTGGTAAATTTCAATGGTGGTAAATTTCAATGGTGGTAAATTTCAATGGTGGTAAATTTCAATGGTGGTAAATTTCAATGGTGGTAAATTTCAATGGTGGTAAATTTCAATGGTGGTAAATTTCAAAGTTGGTAAATTATTAAGTTCTTTGGAGGTGAGAAAAAGACAGCGACACAATTAATGCGGTAAAGTTTACCGATAGCAGAACTATAATTGCCTCTAGCGCTCAAAGTATCGCCATCAAAAGAGGGTAATGGCCACAGTTGAGGGAAATTAGAAACACTTTGTGCACTATTTCTTCTAATACTTCCAATGAAATAAATAACTCTCTACCTTGGTATTAAACTACTTACATTGAACCAATATTGGCAATGTTGTAACATTGTTGTAACAATGTTGTAACAATGTTGTAACAATGTTGTAACACAAGCTTTTCAACATGTGTTCAACGAGGTCAAATTTGAGAGCTTCTTAATTTTGTTAAATGTATATTATAATTATCGTGAATGTGGATGCCACCGATAACTCGGAACTTACACCTACCTCTATATTGATATGTCTTGTTAAACACTGTTAATCATTGTTAATCATCGTTAATCATTGTTAAACACTGTTAATCATTGTTAAACACTGTTAATCATTGTTAAACACTGTTAATCATTGTTAATCGTCGTTAATCATTGTTAAACACTGTTAATCATTGTTAATCATCGTTAATCATTGTTAATCATTGTTAATCATCGTAATCATTGTTAAACACTGTTAATCATTGTTAATCATTGTTAATCATTGTTAAACACTGTTAATCATTGTTAATCATTGTTAATCATCGTTAATCATTGTTAATCATCGTTAATTATTGTTAATCATCGTGAATCATTGTTGTATATTTCATTTCACTGCAACAGACCATAATAGATGGATGGAAAAATCTTTTCCCCAAAAAAATAAAGGAGTACACACTACACAGTGAAGCAAAATTGAGATTCGAAATCTTGCTCCGAATCCGTAGCTTCATTACACCAAAATTCTCTCAATCATTCCACATTACAATAGTGGTTGGTATAACATTTCACTGCATTGTACCTACCAACAAAGCAAAGAAAGTTCATATCCGCTACTCAGTAAAACCTATATAGCTCGGAAACAGATACCAAAAAAAAAAAAAACATTTTGAAAATCTGTCTGCTTACCTAGGAGTTTGTATTCCACTTTGAAAATTTATAATCAGCAGTTAGTTTATTATGGTTGATTATAGTCAACTAGTGTACTTTCCCGTTAAGAATAACGGGTCATAATCAATACCAATTTATTACCCGTTATTAGGTTACTTTTAATGAATTCGATTAAAATTAAATTTTCTGCATAGTCTAATTTATTTTATAGATAAAATACATTTAAAAATTGAATAAAAACAGGGAATTTAAATATCAAGTCAATATATTCCCGTGCGTATCATAGTTACATTCTTCATGTTTTATACCCGTAGTGTAAAAGCGGAAACCAAATAAATAAATAAACAAACACACGAGGGAAATTATTAGTATAGATAGATAATGATATAAATAGTGTTTTATCATGTCGTGATTTTTAAACGTAAGGCGGTTTATTAAATGTATTTTCATTTCTTGATCAATTATGATGAAATAATGTAAAACGTATCAAAATAAATACTTTAAAATATATTCACAGTGAATTAATTTAATTTAATGTTTTGGTGCATTTTTTTTATCAATTAACTATTGATTTTTTTCATTCAGTATATAAATCACATCTGGTTGTTCTTCATTTACCGTAATCTATATTTTTCTATAAAATACACAAACAGTGATATTTATTATTTACTTGTATCCAAATCTACAGACACATTCGTAATAAGATGCTCTTTTTGTTTTCTCATTCCACGTTATAATTTGAATAACCATCGATCCGTGTTATTATAATCTGAAACACAATCTGTTGCCTCGTCTTGAAAAGAAGGAAAATTAACGGAGAAAATGGAGGAGATTTGCAGCTCTGTGAAACGATGCAAATTGTTATTAAGCAATTTCATTACTAAAATATATTAATGTTATTGATAATTTACTATTAATTTTCATTCTAATAAATTGAAGATAATAGGTACAGTCAAAGGAAACTAAATCTGTAAAAAAATTAATAATTTTACATTAGCAAAAGAAATTTTACTAATTGTAATGCTTGTAGATATTTTAAAATTGGTCTAGGTACACGATGACAAATTAGTAAAATTTAAAAATTATAGGAAATTAGAAAACTGTGATTTGAGAAATTAGAATAATGCTGTGACTCTTTCCTTTGATAGTAAATCCGTTTTTTATAGTAATTTCATTTTCGTCTATAATTAACTCATTAGATTTTTAATACCAGTGAAAATTGCTGAGATTGAAAGTTGTAGCGCTTACGATTATTTAACTAATAATAGGATGAACCGAATTATTAGTCAGTTCCACATCTTCGGACAGATAAGAAAAAACAATATAATAATTATTATTTTACTCAAATATCCCTTGTGAAATAATTATTAGGTATATCGTTTTTTCTTATATGTCCGAAGATGTGGAACTGACCAATAATTCGGAACTTACCCTAGTAATTGATAAGATGAGAAGAAGATTCCACAAAATTTATAGGAAAACAATAAAACAATTAATTTTTCTATGTCAGAAATTAATCCACTATTCTAAAAGTTCGTAGTATGGCTACCTATTATTTACCTTTTTTTTACAAATTCAACAAATTACAGTTTTCATTTCAACTTATACCAATTCACAATGATACTTTTTAAATCGTTTCAATAGCACATTAAGAATCGTTTTCTACGATAAAACCATGCAATATATATCTCATGCATTCTCATTTGGTAACTCGTTAGACTTTGTCCATAAGCTCCAAAATTCATTAAAATGGAGACAATAATAAATTGGAAACCTCTGGCAACAATCTAGGTACAAGAATCTACTTCTCTTTCTTTTGACCCTATACTAACAGATGGTTGGAAAGTTTATGTCTTTTTTGCGTTAACTGGCTCTAATTATATTTAAAGAAGGTTTGCTTCTTCTTCCTTTTGAAGAAAAAAAAATTAGATCCTTATAATTGACATATTTTAATATTCATTAGTAATCATTACTCAATAATTTCATTTAATTTTTGGTTTACTCAATATTTTCAATTAGATATAGGATGAGTTCCAAGTTATAGGGCAGTTCCACGTTTTCGATCTTGTAAGAATTTTTTTATAATTATTATTATCTAATTTTTATTTTTATTGGTATCCTTGATACCTGCAGGTATCATGGATGCAAATTAAAATAAAAGTCGAATAACAATTATTGTATATACAGGTATCGTGGATACCAATTATAAAAGTTTTTCAATAATTATTGTACATTTTATTCATACGTATGACCTATAAACTGAACTGTGTTTATATATTATGTGCTATATTATGTGCTACCTTACTTAAAAAATAATATATTTTTTTTAGTATGATACTAAGATTTATTGTCAAGGGGAAAAATATTAAAATAAAATAACTCAGAAAGATGTTTTTATTTACTTATATATGGTCTTGAGTTTTGTGTATATATACTTTTATGCTCAATAAATATTAATCATTATAATATTTCCATTTTCTCTAATGTAGCCAATTCTTGTTCCATTTCAATTATAAGCAGCAAACCCCTCACAATGTGTAAAACTTTTAGACTCGTATTCGCCTCTACTTCTTAATATTTAGTAAATCCCTGTACCTTTTAATGAGTTCCGGGAGATAGGAAATAATATCCGAAACGGATTAAATCGAACAGCTAAATTGTTTGGATTAGTTCGTTGTTGGTGGTGGTATAACTTCTCATAACTTTTGATTGCTTCGAGAAATAAATAAAAAGAGATAAAACAGTGTTCGTGTAGTTATGTTATAATGAATAGTTGGAAGAATTAAAATAATTTTATATCAGAAAATGTTGATTCTGAAAATATGGTATTGGATGGAACTTATAATCAAAATCTATAAAACTTAAAAAAAAAAGTATTCAAGTTATATTTCAGTTTCATTTTGAATTGGTATAATTTAGTTTTTTATGGAGTAAATGAAAGTAAGTCAAATATTCGGAGTAATGTCCCTAGACTTAAATTCTATATCATTATTCAAGTATCTATTCAAACTACACAGTTGATTCAAAAGCAATAAAGGAGTTTTTATTGGTTTCAGATATATTTAATAAACCATTGAGTTAACTAAATAACTGAAACGGTAAAAAAACGAATAAAACATTTCACCCAATAACATTTTCCTCCAGTTTGTCATCATTCTAATTGGAATTCTCTAAACTCCGCCCACTCTCGTCCAATTAAGTTACTATTTAATAAAACTTCCTTGGCGTAACATTTCGGGAATATTTGGTCACAAAAAATCCATTTAAAAACTCCGTCAGTGCGTCAATGTTTGGAATTTCTAGCGTTAAAAAATGGAAAAGAAAAAAAACATTAAAAATGCTACTCAAATTTTAATAACTGATGAATTCTGTCCGAAGTCTTTGATAATTATAAAGGAAGAACTAATAATTTGTGACCATGACTACGGGTCACACTAATATTATTAATTTAAAAAATCATAGTTTTGACTTTTTGAGAGTAAAAAATAATTTAGTTAAATCAGAATATATGTACTGATAATAGGTAAGGTAAGTTCCGAATTACCGGTCAGTTTCACATCTTCGGTCATATAAGAAAAAACGATATTTTAATAATTATTTAATTTTTATTAAAATATCGTTTTTTCTTATATGACCGAAGATGTGGAACTGTCCGGTAATTCGGAACTTACCCTACTTACATTTAAATATAAACAGATTATGTTAGTTAAATTATCAATGAATGAAAAACAGGTACTGTTCTAGTGATATAAAAACAGTTAATTCGGAGTTATTAGTTAATTGATATTTTGATGGAAAATATTGTCTTAAAAAAAAAATAGGAAATTAGAATTTTTATTATCTTATTTCCATTACGATTAGAAATTTCACACTAGACACTCATAGTAGTAGTAAAGTGGGCATAGACATTAGTAACTAGAACGGGTACTTATTGAGCGCATACCTTCGCCGACGCATATAAATGAGATTGACCATCCGATATTTCTTGAGTCATGAGGGACCTTGACCTTTGACCTGATCGCTCAAATGGTTACTGGATAATGAGTAATCGTTCCAACAAATTTCAGGCAATTTAGTTGAATACTTTTTGAGTTATGCGAATAGCTAAATTACAAAATGTCCGACCAAAACATATCTTTCAGCAATTTTATGAAGATAACAACCAATTGTACTTTGATAATTTTTATATTGAAATTCTCTTTGGCACAATACATTTCCAATGCATTATTCAGAGTCTGTGAGTAGAAACGCATTCAATTTACTAATGGATTAGAGAGAGAGAGAGAGAGAGAGAGAGTCTCTAAATTCTCCATTCACCTTCCAAAACCAAAGTAAATTCGCGTCCAAAACAGAAGCCAGGGCAGATTTGGTGCCCTCGTACCACCCGATATTTATGGGCGGAGAAGCCACATCGCCTGTAACTCTAGAAACTAAAGTGCGGATGAAAACAAGCATACAGGGAATTTGCAGTGAAAAACGTGACGTTAGCGTTGGTTTGCATTTGAAGTTAATTTGAGTTAGGAGGTAGACAATTTTATGATAAATCCTGTATTATATAATTCTTAGGTATTAAAATATCATATACAAAAATCGATTACAAAATTATTTCTTTTATTTTGGTTTTTGTTATTATATTTTTTATATAGAATTCAATATAAATATTTTATTTAAATATTTCAAATTGTTTGCTCAAATTCATTAAATTACACTTTAATTTATAAAATCCATAAATGATAAGTTAGATAGTTAATTAGATCATATAACAAAAATTGTATTATGATTATTATTTAACTTTTATATCAATTCGTATCCAGGATATCTGCATGATACCAAATAAAATTAAAATTATATAATATTTATTATATACATTTTCCAATTAGATCGAAAATGTGAAACTTTTCGATAATTCAGAACTTACCCTACCTAGTAAATATTAATTTGAAAAAATAACTTCCATTGCAGCTACTCGATCATATATTATAATTATATATTTTTTATTCATTATTTTTGAAGAAATTATGAAACATTTCGAGCATATTAATTAGCTAACTTTAAAAAGTTTCTACCTAAAAGGTATATCTGCTCTGAAATGTACTAACTGCTCAGTTACTCCCTTGTATGGAAGTTAGTACAAGGGTGTATCTGACCATCCCTGTACTAACTGCTCAGTTGAAGGTCAGTGTACTGTTCTCAGTGTACTGTTCTCAGTGTACTGTTCTCAGTGTACTGTTCTCAGTGTACTGTTCTCAGTGTACTGTTCTCAGTGTACTGCTCTCAGTGTATTGTTCTCAGTGTACTGTTCTCAGTGTACTGTTCTCAGTGTATTGTTCTCAGTGTACTGTTCTCAGTGTACTGTTCTCAGTGTATTGTTCTCAGTGTACTGTTCTCAGTGTACTGTTCTCAGTGTACTGTTCTCAGTGTATTGTTCTCAGTGTACTGTTCTCAGTGTACTGTTCTCAGAGTACTGTTCTCAGTGTACTGTTCTCAGAGTACTGTTCTCAGTGTACTGTTCTCAGTGTACTGTTCTCAGTGTACTGTTCTCAGTGTACTGTTCTCAGTGAACTGTTCTCAGAGTACTGTTCTCAGTGTACTGTTCTCAGTGTACTGTTCTCAGAGTACTGTTCTCAGTGTACTGTTCTCAGTGTATTGTTCTCAGTGTACTGTTCTCAGTGTACTGTTCTCAGTGTACTGTTCTCAGTGTATTGTTCTCAGTGTACTGTTCTCAGTGTACTGTTCTCAGTGTACTGTTCTCAGTGTATTGTTCTCAGAATACTGTTCTCAGTGTACTGTTCTCAGTGAACTGTTCTCAGAGTACTGTTCTCAGTGTACTGTTCTCAGTGTACTGTTCTCAGAGTACTGTTCTCAGTGTACTGTTCTCAGAGTACTGTTCT
The DNA here is from genome assembly GCA_947561585.1 of Caprella mutica. NCBI lineage: Eukaryota > Metazoa > Arthropoda > Malacostraca > Amphipoda > Caprellidae > Caprella > Caprella mutica. Next base: position 120,904 of record CANNZV010002174.1, on the reverse strand, counting down.
CAGTGTACTGTTCTCAGTGAACTGTTCTCAGAGTACTGTTCTCAGTGTACTGTTCTCAGTGTACTGTTCTCAGAGTACTGTTCTCAGTGTACTGTTCTCAGAGTACTGTTCTCAGTGTACTGTTCTCAGTGAACTGTTTTCAGTGAACTGTTCCCATTATACTTTTCTTAGTATACTGTTCCCATTATACTTTTCTAGTATACTGTTCTCAATATACTGTTCTCAGTATAGTGCTCACTGTAGAACAGTAAACTTTTCTTAGTATACAGTATACTTTTCTTAGTATACTGTATACTTTTCTTAGTATACTGTATACTTTTCTTAGTATACTGTTCTCAATATACTGTTCTCAGTATAGTGCTCACTGTAGAACAGTATACTTTTCTTAGTATACTGTATACTTTTCTTAGTATACTGTTCTCAATATACTGTTCTCAGTATAGTGCTCACTGTAGAACAGTATACTTTTCTTAGTATACTGTATACTTTTCAAAAAGTCAACAAGTGACGTCACAGACAGGCAGATCTTTGACACCATTCAGGTAAGGAAGTTACTGTTCCATGCATAGTTCTTCTATACTTTTTCAGGCCAAGGTTATTTTGTGGCAGACTATAGAAAATCTGTTCACTATAGAGGAGTTCACTATAGAGGAGTTCACTATAGAGGAGTTCACTATAGAGGAGTTCACTATAGAGGAGCTCACTAGAGAGGAGTTCACTATAGAGGAGTTCACTATAGAGGAGTTCACTATAGAGGAGTTCACTATAGAGGAGTTCACTATAGAGGAGTTCACTATAGAGGAGCTCACTATAGAGGAGTTCACTATAGAGGAGTTCACTAGAGAGGAGTTCACTATAGAGGAGCTCACTATAGAGGAGTTCACTAGAGAGGAGTTCACTATAGAGGAGTTCACTATAGAGGAGTACACTAGAGAGGAGTTCACTATAGAGGAGTTCACTATAGAGGAGTTCACTAGAGAGGAGTTCACTATAGAGGAGTTCACTATAGAGGAGTTCACTAGAGAGGAGTTCACTATAGAGGAGTTCACTATAGAGGAGTTCACTATAGAGGAGTTCACTATAGAGGAGCTCACTATAGAGGAGTTCACTATAGAGGAGTTCACTATAGAGGAGTTCACTATAGAGGAGCTCACTATAGAGGAGTTCACTATAGAGGAGTTCACTAGAGAGGAGTTCACTATAGAGGAGTTCACTATAGAGGAGTTCACTAGAGAGGAGTTCACTATAGAGGAGTTCACTATAGAGGAGTACACTAGAGAGGAGTTCATTATAGAGGAGTTCACTATAGAGGAGTTCACTAGAGAGGAGTTCACTATAGAGGAGTTCACTATAGAGGAGTTCACTATAGAGGAGTTCACTATAGAGGAGCTCACTATAGAGGAGTTCACTATAGAGGAGTTCACTAGAGAGGAGTTCACTATAGAGGAGCTCACTATAGAGGAGTTCACTAGAGAGGAGTTCACTATAGAGGAGTTCACTAGAGAGGAGTTCACTATAGAGGAGCTCACTATAGAGGAGTTCACTAGAGAGGAGTTCACTAGAGAGGAGTTCACTATAGAGGAGTTCACTATAGAGGAGTTCACTATATTGGAGTTCACTATAGACAAGTTCACTATAGACAAGTTCACTATAGAGGAGTTCACTATATACGATTTCACTATGAAGGAGTTCACTATAGAGGAGTTCACTAGAGAGGAGTTCACTAGAGAGGAGTTCACTATATACGATTTCACTATGAAGGAGTTCACTATAGAGGAGTTCACTAGAGAGGAGTTCACTAGAGAGGAGTTCACTATAGAGGAGTTCACTATAGAGGAGTTCACTATAGAGGAGTTCACTAGAGAGGAGTTCACTATAGAGGAGTTAACTATAGAGGAGTTCACTATAGAGGAGTTCACTATAGCGGAGTTCACTAGAGAGGAGTTCACTAGAGAGGAGTTCACTATAGAGGAGTTCACTATAGAGGAGTTTACTATAGAGGATTTCACTATAGAGGAGTTCACTATAGAGGAGTACACTAGAGAGGAGTTCACTATAGAGGAGTTCACTATAGACAAGTTCACTAGAGAGGAGTTCACTATAGAGGAGTTCACTATAGAGGAGTTCACTATATTGGAGTTCACTATAGACAAGTTCACTATAGACAAGTTCACTATAGAGGAGTTCACTATAGAGGAGTTCACTATAGAGGAGTTCACTATAGAGGAGTTCACTAGAGAGGAGTTCACTAGAGAGGAGTTCACTATAGAGGAGTTCACTATAGAGGAGTTCACTATAGAGGAGTTCACTAGAGAGGAGTTCACTAGAGAGGAGTTCACTATAGAGGAGTTCACTATAGAGGAGTTCACTATAGAGGAGTTCACTAGAGAGGAGTTCACTAGAGAGGAGTTCACTATAGAGGAGTTCACTATAGAGGAGTTCACTATAGAGGAGTTCACTATAGAGGAGTTCACTATAGAGGAGTTCACTATAGAGGAGTTCACTATAGAGGAGTTCACTATAGAGGAGTTCACTAGAGAGGAGTTCACTATAGAGGAGTTAACTATAGAGGAGTTCACTATAGAGGAGTTCACTATAGAGGAGTTTACTATAGAGGATTTCACTATAGAGGAGTTCTACTGCACACAGTCCGTAGCATAGGTTACTGCTATTTTGATGGCATGGCATCACTCAGGCCTAAGCTCTTTAATTCGGTTCGAATCCAGGCACTCTGTTGCTAAATCATGACACATGGCGAGAGGGAGGCTCAGTGAATCAATTTAATGCTCTGAATTAGGTAGATTGTCTCCCAAAACACCTGAATGTTGTACACTGCTCAAAACAACTGAAACTCAGAGATCAGCACACTGGGAAAAACTCTTCTGATTCTGAATGAAACTATCTTGTGGAATATTGTAATTAAAATAATAAAACTTAATTCAGAACTATGATACACTTTTCTATATTATATTTTTTTGTTTTGTTTAAAAAGACAATATTTTTCCATTAAAAACAAGAAGGATAAAATCTTTACCGAAGAGGAAATTCCTTCAGGAACTACGAGTGAGGGGTTGAGTTCCCTGAAGGGGTGGACCCGACCCTCTAAAACCTCTCCTTCGCGGCTGAGAGGATGCTGAAGGCATTCCCTCTCTTGATCGCAAGAGCCATTCGCTGTTGGAACCAGGCAGACTCCCTTGGATCATTCGTTGTCTCAACAAGGCGTCTACCAATGGACTTCATGATTAAGAAGGTCGTTCTACCGTACGCTCCTGTGGTCTCTATAGCAATTGGCTCAAATATGTATGCATCTCCAAGGGCGGAGTATTTCTGACGTTTACGGTTCTCCGCAGCCCCGGTAGCTGATCCGGCCTCAACTGCGGAATCATTGAGGTGTGTCTCGGCAAATGTGTCGACACACGTGCAATCCCAAATCAGACTCTTTCCATTCATGTAAGGAAACACAGTAATACCATCTGGGCGTTTACCATCACCTCTGTCAAGTCCAGGAGGCTCAAGTACTGAAGGGAGTCCTGCTCTCTGCAAAGCCCGTTTTACCACATCATTCATTGCTGCATGTCTTGGGTGACGCCCAGAACTGTACCTACAAGACAGGCCATGCAGTCCTCTGACATCCATCCCACTGCCACAGCGGCAAGAATGAAGTTCACAAACTCTGGCACCAACTCTGAGAGCAATGGCTACCCTCAGGACCTCTGGATCGAGCTGTGTACCCAATGACGGTATGGGAATCGCGTTCAACCACACTCCAGTTTCTTTAAGAGATGCAGATAATAGTCGTGCCCTTGCCACCTGATCAGCTCTAGCCAACAGACTCTCCATTAATGAATGAGCCCGTGGTGTATCCCATTCTTCTTGACTGGACTCATGGACTGGTACCGGGAGACCAGCCTGTAAACCCTGCCTCCATGTCCCAACTGCATCCGTAAGCTCTCCGGTATCGACTACATTAATATTAGAAAGAATAGTTTCAACCAAATCACTCACAGAATACATTGAAGACACAAAAGCAGGCAAGGTAATATCTCCAGCTCTCCTACAACCTAGTCCACCAAGGCCAACCGGTAAAGTTGCCTGAACCCAAGAATCAGCTGACATCTCTACATTGGTCACACTGGCAACGGCAGATCTAAGTGATTCATCAAAGCAGCTAAGTTCGACTACGTGCTTGTAAGCTGGAGAAGCCCGCAGAACATATTGTAGCTTCGGAATGGAGAAAACATTTCTCAACAAAAAGAAGGCTTGATGGTTATCCACCACCCGCAATCGAGAGACCATGAGATTCAGATCTTCTTTCTTCCTTTAAATCTCCTCGGGGATACCCAAGTCACTTAAAGGCGCACCCAACAAGGAGCAATTGTCCTTATGAACCACTCTGACATTTGGAAGCACTGCCCGGAACAACAATTCTGTTTCACCAGGGGCATTATCATCGAGAATGGTCAGCTCACATCTCGCGCTATTAACTTCAAGTCCGATGGCACTCAACCCATCTATCAAGGTTTTTATATATTATATTTAAAAGAGAATTTGGTATATCTTTTTGTTTCAGTTAATTTTATATTTTTCCTATTCGTGTTTTAATATATAATATAGTTCTGAAATATACTTTCTTGTGATTATTTTGAGGTGACATTCCAAAAGAATAAATAAAAGCTCACAAATTAAAATGATAATCGTCTAGATACAAAAATGGATGAAATAACCACATTTAAATTCGTAAGTTATGATTAGTCTATTAGGTATTATACCGCTTCTATAGTGCACTAAATTCATTCATAAAATGTTTAAAATAATTCATGATTCATAACTAACCAACTCCTATTCGATCTCTTTGGAATGTAAATTAACCTGTAATGAACAATAATAAAATGCATATATATATAACCATAGAAGTTCTGGTAACCGTAGCTTTTTTACTCTTGCTCAGACACTTTGTTTCTTACTGAGTAATTTCTTTAACTGATAAAGTTCCAATTTGCTTCAACACGTTGATTACGTATTGGTACACATTTGTACCACCATCTATATTACTGATAGACTTAGTGGTACAGATATAAACCACTGTCGGTATTTTAAACTCGAATTAAACTGTGACAATGTGAATTACAGTTATACCACCGTGTTTATCATACAGATAAGATCTATAGGTACACAGAGAGATACTCAGCTCCTCTGGTCATCGTCGGACATGTCATACAGAAGCAATAACAAAAACTTGTAATTCAGGAAACCTGCGTTTTGAGCAATTGTAATTAACGTGATAAAAGCCTATTACAATTATCAACTGCTTTGTAATATTAATGTTGATTTAAATTACAATCTCCATTCACAAGGCAGACAGTGTCAGTCTAGTTATATTCACAGTCTCTTAATCTGATGAGTTTGGTCACATTTGCTGTTTTTGTAATTGAAACACAGGCATCAACATGCAAATGAACACTCGGATGAAATATCTTCTGAAGCCATTGTTAATTTAGAGGTTTTTGATTACTTTTATTGCACTGTCATGTTATGGATTGTAGAGAAAAATTTAAATGGAATTAAGATTTTACGTAATTTTAGTATCAGAAATATATTATGTTATAATATTTTAACAGATATATACATAATATAAAGTTTAATAATGGAAACTGAATCTTACTAGATTAATTATTTTTATTTTGTTGTTTCAACTAAATTTATTTATAATAATGATAATAATTACTGAATATATTGATTTTGGAATCTAGGGAATCTTTGGAAAAAGATTATTATTTATTATTTAACTTTCATTTTAATTGGTAACCATTATACCTGCAGGTATCGTGGATACCAATTAAAATAAAAGTTAAGCATTATAATTATTTCACTTACGAGTCCTAAAATTTGGAACTGTCAGATAACTAACTCTATAAGACAAATTTCATTAATTTACGCCGAGTTAAAGAACTGTTTTTCATACTTTGCAAACTTTGTTGAAGAAATTCCTCTTTTAAATGGTCTAACGTTGACGTCATTCCATATTGTATTATATATTGTATATATTTCTCGATGAATATGAATTGAAATAAAGACGGATAGTTTTGCTCAACCTGTAATTAATTCATTGGAAATTATGTAAATAAATTATTCATGATTAAATTCGAAGAAAGGTTAACAGTTATATAATTTAATGTTAATTTATAAAATGAGTACTTATAATATTATTTTTATTTCAATATTTATAGTTGAATGTCATATTGATTTATAAGATCAAAGTTTTTAACTCAGAATTTATCATATAGAAGTCAGTTAAGGTACCTACCTACCAAGACCGGATACACGTCTGACATTCAATTATAGATGTTCCAGTGTTCGTTATTTAGGTCCGAATTAGTGGTCGCTCTATTGGGTGTCTCCAAGACCCAATATGGCTTGTTCTATCGACAGCTGAAGTCGATGAATCTGCCCGATAGATATTTAGAGGATGCGATCGACAGCAACGGAGACTCCGATAGAACTTACGGGAAAATGACGACAGTAACCTTAGCGTGAAGAAATGAAGTGGTTACTGTAAAAGAAACTGATGGTATTTTACCTTAAGATTTTACGGGAAAATATACCGTGTGTATACAGTGTAACTTTCTTTTACTGGAACTTAATCTACAGTTCCTGAATACTATAACTGAACTCTTAATTTATATATTATTACAAAAGTTTGCAACTCTATGTTTAGAATACTAGAAAAAAGTGATCCAATAAGGATATTTAACTATATTTAATAATATTGGAAAATTCCCAAAAATGGTAAGTTATATTAGATTCAGTTTAGTAAATCTACTTACAGTTCTAACTCTGCAATTTACAGTTTATTATTCGAGAGAATGTCACAGCATTATAACAGGTACAATTGACACACTGAATTCAATGAATTTAACTCTAAGTCTGAAAGAGACATAAACTTAATTAAAGTAATTAATGACACTGTTTAAATAGTACAGTCAGTGTAATAAATACCTACCTACTTACTACAGTTATTACACTGTTGTGATAGTAAGTACAGTCAGTGTAATAAATACCTACCTGCTTATTACAGTTATTACAATAGTTGTTTTATTTATAAACTGTTTGTAGTCTTATAGTACTATCAGGGACAGAAATTCCTAGCCCCTTAGATCAAACTGTTATCATATTTATATATTTACTGACATAATTTATATTCTCCTAATTATAGTATTTGAATGTGGTAACCTAATTATTATATCCATGCAAATTATATCTATTACTGTGTATGGCTGGGTAAGTTACGAATTATCGGACAGTTCCACATCTTCGGTCATATTAGAAAAAATGATGTAATAATAATTATTACACATTTTTATTATATCGTTTTTCTTATATGAACGAAGATGTGGAACTGTATGATAATTCGTAAAACACCCTATTTAATTAACTGCTAGTACTCCCATTTAATGCATTATTTTTAGCCAAATTAATGAAGTCCTTCGTACCCTATAGAACACAAACTATTAATTAAACATTAATTTCTCAATAGGACTTTTAGAAGCAACTGAAAATGTCCTTTGAGTTGCCATGAATTAATTTAACACTTTTATTTGCCTGCTCTATTTACCACTCAATGACACTCTTTGTTATTTAATAAATAAATAAAATGTTTGAATTTGTTCAAAGTGACTGGAGTGTAACCCCCCCCCCTCTCCCCCATTTAATATAAATAATGGAGTGGGAACACTCGAGTGTACCACTCAATTGGCCGCACACAAACACACACTTAGCTATACATACGTCAACACTCCACTCGATGGGGATGAGATGGGAGGAAGGGGGCGGTAAAGATCGGAGGGGGGTGGGAGAATCCCGCGCGAAAAACCTACAAAAATATAGATATCTCTGACTTAAAATTGTACACCAATTAAATAGCGCAACTGCTTCTTGTAGCCTGAAAATTCATACCCTCCCCAATAATTAGAGGAAACAATTAGGGGAAACAATATAAGCATTTTCCGATTTTGAATCTGTAAAATTATTGCTTTACCAGTGGACTATTTTGACACTTGCGCGAATTTATTCTCTCGAAAATGTGGAAACGTCCGATAAATCAGAACTAACCCTTTGTCTCTCTAATTTATTTAAAGGGAGTTGCAATTAGAGTTTTGACTAATAATAATAGCCACTATAAGCCATGGAGTGACTACTATAGATTAAATTATATCTATATGATTTTCCTCTATTCACTGAAATTAGCTTCACGAATTGAAGCTACTAATATTGAACTAATGGAATTATTGTGTTTGTTATAAATTGATGAGTCATTGGCTATGAAGTCAATGCATTGACTGTGTAGTGGAATAATTGATATTTGTACTTAGTTTACTTAATATTTGCATTACTAAAGTATAATATATTCATAAACAGTCTCCTACGCTTAATGAACAAGCGAGTTCTTTCAATTTAACTATTTTGGGTTAATAACTTATTGTTTTTCCTTTTCTTTATTTTAAATTTTCTTTAATTTGTATTAACTATTTAGGTGACTTTATTAATTTCGGTATCCAAAATACTTCTTATTTCTATATATTTCTTTAAAATTAGTCTTAATTAGGTTATTGATGATGAATATTATATTATTCGAAAGCTCTAAAAATAAAGGATGTACAACTTTTTCGTCGTTTCTTTTGTGCTACACTTCATAAATTTGAAGTACAATGTTAGTGTGCAGCACAATTCTTTTCATGAAAAATGATATTTTTTATAATAAAAACAGTCTGAATTTACAAAAATCTTTAAATTACTTGCTTATGAACCTACCTAAGTTATCAGTCAGAATACAATAAAGTGAAATTAACATATAGAAATCCTAATCTTATCATTTAATACAGTAGAACTCCTCAATAATGAAATCCTGTATAGTGAATGTAGTGTCCTGAGTAAGGAAGTAGCCTGTATAGTGAATAAATTTTCTTTAGTCTGTCGTAAAATATCCATTAGTTTTTGAAAACTGGTGACCTTTCTTGTCACACTCTAAAGATAATTTTTTTCACTATACAAAAAAGTGTTCCTAACTTTCAATTCGTATATTTCAACAACAATTGTAGGTACAGTTTTCTTCCAAGTGTTTTTTTGTTATAGAGTTTTATTCATTGTTGTGAATATAATAACTATTTTATTGATGGGTGGTGAAAATGGTCAGAAAATGGATAGTGAAAGTAAGTAAGTTGAAACACTAAAAATAGCTTTACTCGACAAAATACCCATCAAAAAAAAAATTTATTTCTAGGTTTTAATTATACTCATACAACACTTCCTTTTACTAAATATTGACAATCTGGAGAAATGTGATTAAGTACAAAAAGGAAGGCACAAGTTTAAATTTTAAGAAGGGTCGTTCAGACCGCAAGAAGACAGTGCGATCTGAAGACAAAATCAATTTTGTTCAGCAAATTCTTTAAAAAATATAATGGTTTCTGTTAGTAGAAATTGATTAAATATCTCGAAATTTTCTCCATTTCTCCTAATAGAAACATTCATATTTTTGAAAGGATTTGCTGAACAAAATTGATTTTGTCTTCAGATCGCACTGTCTTCTTGCAGTCTGAATGACTCTTGTTAAAATTTAAACTTGTGCCTTCCTTTTTGTACTTAAACACATTTCTCCATATGGTCAATATTTAATAAAAGGAAGTGTTATATAAGTATTATTAAAACCTAGAAATAAATCTGTTTTTTTAATGGAGTTGTTGTCTAATAAAGATACTTTTAGTGTTTGAACTTACTTCATTGTCCATTTTCTGACCGTTCGCACAAGATCATTTTCACCACTCATTAATAAAATCGATATATATTCACAACAATGAATAAAACTTTATAAAAATTTAACTGTGGATGGAAAAAAGTTCAATTAACAAAATAATACTTGAAAGAAAACTGAACCTTCAATAGTTGTTGAAATAAACTAATTTTAAATTGGGTTAACTTTTTTGTGGGTCACCCTGTAGTGTGCATAGAGTATAGAGGCTACTTCCTTAAACTGGACACTAATTTCACTATACAGGATTTCATTATAGAAGAGTTCTACTGCAGTACGTTCTTTATATCACAGACATATTTCTTTTATAAATTAAACAACTCCCAATTGGTATACTTTGTACGTACTTCACTGTGACTGCAATTTCTTGTCCATCAAACAATAGATTGTGACTTTAAACAAAAGAGTAGAATCAAAGGCAGGTTTTTGTGAACATCCCCCTCCA
>CANNZV010002174.1:23-110630 GCA_947561585.1 Caprella mutica | reverse complement strand
CATCCCCCTCCATCTTTGCTAATATCGGCAGCTATAAAAACACAGTCTCTCTCACCAGTGTCCGTGTGTCCGCAGGCGCGGTGTACAGCTTGCAGTTGACCGTACCAACTCTTCGTGACCAGTCGGTCACAATTCAAAGAACAAAAAGAACGACGTTGTCCATCTTTTAAAAACATAATTGGATTTATTGGAAGTTGGTTATGATGTTCTTTATTTTGCTTTTTGAGATTTCTTTTGGTTATTATTAGGTTAGTAGTTTTGTTAGTGGGTAAATGAATGCATATTAGCTTATTGATTAGATTAGGTAGAATATTCTAGGGACAGGATTTAGTTAAACGGTTTAAATATTATAAGAGACTGAATTTAATAGTTAGACACTGAAAAATCGTGTGGTTTGATTCTGCGCCAATGCATGAAGTTGTTTTTGTAATTTCTTACTAAAATGTTAGAAATAAAACACAAGCGATATTTGTGTTTAATAATAAATTAACTAAAATGTTTATGCATAATAGAAATATGAGATAGGAATAGATAAAAACAACTTCTTAACGCATTCTACATTTTCGATCATATTAGATTTTTTACTTTAACTTTTGTTTTATTAACTTTTATTTAATTATTACATACTCATGTAATAATTATTATTATTTAAATATAGAACTCGGAACTTGCTCTAGTTAATCAATATTTGAATACAGTAATTACTCATATTAAATAAAACAATCGTGACAATATCCAAAGAGATAAAAGCATCAAAATTTCACTACCTGCTTCTTGGTGAGCATTCTTAACATTCATTTTGTTATAAGTTTCTAGGTAATAAAGTCGCATGCATTTTTCCCCTGAGTAAATACAGTCTGGTAAGTTTGACAAGAATTCCTATAAGCATCAGAAGTTTCAGCCACGGAAGGATATCGAGGAAAGTTCTGTCGAGGCAGTGCGTTATGTGCAATATTGCAGAGAAAATAGAGAAGAAAGTTAATCTGCATATTCTTGTCATATGATTAGGTAGTCATGTTTATAGGGATAGAACTGTCCCAATGTTGATACAAGTGGGGCAATGTTTGTAACAACATTGGGACAAGGCTGTAACAATATTGGGACAAGGCTTTAACAATATTGGGACAAGGCTTTAACAATATTGGGACAAGGCTTTAACAATATTGGGACAATTGGGGCAATGTTGTAACGATATTGGGGCAATATTGTAACAATATTGGGGCAATGTTGTAACAATATTGGGGCAATGTTGTAACAACATTGGGACAAGGCTGTAACAATATTGGGACAAGGCTTTAACAATATTGGGACAATTGGGGCAATGTTGTAACGATATTGGGGCAATATTGTAACAATATTGGGGCAATGTTGTAACAATATTTGGGCAATGTTGTAACAATATTGGGACAAGGCTTTAACAATATTGGGACAAGGCTTTAACAATATTAGGACAAGGCTTTAACAATATTGGGACAAGGCTGTAACAATATTGGGACAAGGCTGTAACAATATTGGGACAAGGCTGTAACAATATTGGGACAAGGCTGTAACAATATTGGGACAAGGCTGTAACAATATTGGGACAAGGCTGTAACAATATTGGGACAAGGCTTTAACAATATTGGGACATGACTGTAACAATATTGGGACAAGGCTGTAACAATATTGGGACAAGGCTTTAACAATATTGGGACAAGGCTGTAGCAATATTGGGACAATTGGGCTAATGTTGTAACAACATTGGGACAAGGCTGTAACAATATTGGGACAAGGCTGTAACAATATTGAGACAAGGCTTTAACAATATTGGGACAAGGCTGTAGCAATATTGGGACAATTGGGCTAATGTTGTAACAACATTGGGACAAGGCTGTAACAATATTGGGACAAGGCTGTAACAATATTGGGACAAGGTTTTAACAATATTGAGACAAGGCTTTAACAATATTGGGACAAGGCTGTAGCAATATTGGGACAATTGGGCTAATGTTGTAACGATATTGGGGCAATGTTGTAACAATATCGGGGCAATGTTGTAACAATATTGGGGCAAGGTTGTAACAATATTGGAGCAATGTTGTAACAATATTGGGGCAATGTTGTAACAATATTGGGGCAATGTTGTAACAATATTGGGGCAATGTTATAAAAATATTGGGGCAATGTTGTAACAACATTGTAACAACATTGTAACAATATTGTTACAATGTTGTAACAATATTGGGGCAATGTTGTAACAATATTGGGGCAATGTTGTAAAAATATTGGGGCAATATTGTAACAACATTGTAACAATATTGTTACAATGTTGTGACAATATTGGGGCAATGTTGTAACAATATTGGGGCAAGGTAGTACGTTATGCGGAATATTCCTTGGAAATATCAACATGTTAAGAATATTCAAGTTTTGGTGAAAGATATAAAAGAATATTTAATTAGATGCTGTGAATGCGTAAAGTTTAAGAAAACTCCTTTTTATTCATTATAAATTATGTATTGTCAATTTTTTATTTCAGTTCATGTGTATAGACGTGGAATAAATTACCAATTATGGGACAGTATTTTTTCTAAAAGTTTTTGTATATTTTCTTTGTATAATACATACTATATTAATCAGTTTTTACAATTAGAAAAATAATAACTATTGTTTTCTTATACATCAACAATTTATTAATAATTAAATGAAACTTTTTCATTTCTAAAGAATCGCTATAGAATTTCTTATGTAAAACAAAACCTATTGGAACTGGTTTTTACTTTTTGTTATCACCTTCACAGAATGCGGGAAAGTCATATTTTAGCCGTGGTATATTCATTTATTTATTTATCATCTTATTATTCGCTTAACTGAAAAAGTGTTCAACCAAATTGCCTGAAATTTGGTGAAACGATTGGTCCATGTCTAGTGACCTGCTGGTAGTATTTGGGGAGTGACCCAGTCAAAGGTCGATGTCATGGTCAATTATAACTCAAAAAGCATTGAAACATATTGCATGAAACTTGGTGGGACGATTGGTCAATATACATGAACCATTTGTTAGATTTTGGGAGCGATCGGGTCAAAGGTCAAGGTCAAGGCCATTTGTAACTCAATAAATCAAAAAGTATTCAACCAAATTGTCTGAAATTTGATGGGACAATTGGACAATGTCCAGGAATCATCTAGTAGAATTTTGGGAGCGATCCGGTCAAAGGTCAAGGTCATTTATAATTGAATAACTCAAAAGCATTTTACCATATTGCATGAAACTTGGTGGAACGATTGGTTATTATCCAGTTAGCAGTTTAATAAAACTTGTGAGAGAACGGGTCAGAGCGGCTTCGAAGGTATGCGCTCCACCGAGTGCACATAATCTAGTTTTGAAATGTATTCACATTGCGGTAAAATACGTCTACAATGTACTTTGGTAGGTACTTTAAAACATTGCATTTATTATCGGTTACCGATATCATTGATAGTAATGCAATCGTCAGTATTAGAATATCGGTACTATCGAGACTTTGATTATAATTATCTAATGGTGTTTGAATAATAACACGATATTTTTGAATGTTAATGGCTACAATTTAGAAATTATTTCTTAATCTATGTAATTATTTATCATTATATAGGAAAATTCATATTTTGAATTTCAAAATGTATTACCGTTGTTAAAATAATGTCTATCAAAATCATCACCGATAGAGGAATTTGAAAGAAATGAGACACTCCTAGTATTCGGTACGTGGGAGTTAAGGTTGCTTCACACATCACCGGGATCCGTCCGGGACGTCACCTGTCCGTCTCCGTCACTCTCCTCTCAGTGATTCGGTGTCAGTGAAAAAATGTATCGTTACATTAATTTCAACGGACACATTCACACAGTACCGGCTCTCCTCAGTGATAAAAAATCACTGACCGGTGACGTCCCGGACGGATCACGTTGATGTGTGAAGAAGCCTTAAGGTCATCAACCATCTAATCTTTAGAAAGTTAAGGATTGAATTATCATTTACTATTTACCCAAGCTTCAAGTACGAGTACTGCGAAGTTGTCTTTCAAAAATACTGACTGTTTTGTTCTGTGATTTTTCGAGTTTGAATATTTGGGTAAGTTCTGAATTACTGGACGGTTCCACGTCTTCGATTATAGGCTGCTTCACACATATCAGTGATCAGTAAAGGACGTAAACTGGTCCGCCTCCGTAAAAAAAGATATCGTTACTTTAATTTCAACGGACACTTTCACACAGTAACGGCTCTTCACAGTGATAAAAAATCACTGAACGGTGACGTGCTATCCTTCGTTCGTTCATTAAATAATGACTGTTTATAATTTATGAATTTTAAACTTAATGAATTTTACAAATGAAATACTATTTATTTATGTAACCCATGTAACCAAGACTTTCTGGCTCACTCTTAATATTCTGAAATTTGTTGTGATATCCTCTACTGCTCATTAAATTCCAGTCTCCACTGTGTTTACTTTGATCAGCTTAATCCTCTGCTAAATAATTGGTATGGAGAAGAGAAACTGAACCTGAGAACAAACACACTAACGGACAAACTGTTTCACCCCCACAAACATGAGGACAAACACACTAACGGACAAACTGCTTCACCCCCACAAACCTGAGGACAAACACACTAACGGACAAACTGTTTCACCTCTACAAACCTGAGGACAAACACACTAACGGACAAACTGTTTCACCTCCACAAACCTGAGGACAAACACACTAACGGACAAACTGTTTCACCCCCACAAACCTGAGGACAAACACACTAACGGACAAACTGCTTCACCCCCACAAACCAGAGGACAAACACACTAACGGACAAACTGTTTCACCCCCACAAACATGAGAACAAACACACTAACGGACAAACTGTTTCACCCCCACAAACCTGAGAACAAACACACTAACGGACAAACTGTTTCACCCCCACAAACCTGAGAACAAACACACTAACGGACAAACTGTTTCACCCCCACAAACATGAGGACAAACACACTAACGGACAAATTGCTTCACTCCCACAAAACTGAGGACAAACACACTAACGGACAAACTGTTTCACCCCCACAAACCTGAGAACAAACACACTAACGGACAAACTGTTTCACCCCCACAAACATGAGGACAAACACACTAACGGACAAACTGCTTCACCCCCACAAAACTGAGGACAAACACACTAACGGAAAAACTGTTTCACCTCCACAAACCAGTAAGAAGAAAGAAATTCACAATGAGGAAGGAGGCAAAATTTGGGTATTTAGGCACTGAAATGAAACGATAAAATTATGGAGGGTTTTTGGGAGATTAACCCTTAAAAAACTGACTGAGGAGTTTGAGCTCGACAAGCCTTTATAATAGCGATTAAATACTTGTACACGATTTGAATCAACTAAGATTTCATGACTTTTTTTATTAGATATATTTGTAAATAAAGGGTCATACTCTAATTTTTTCTCATATGCCAACAAGAACATTATGCCAAGCATGAATGTGAATATAATTCTATAATTCACTGAGTATATGTGAGTGTGACTACCCCCACAATACTCCCGCAAGACACTAACGCACATACTTACACATTGTTGCCAGATGTCGCTACACACCAAGCAATCAATTAGAACAGGAAATAAATGAATGATTAGTATTTCAATGTTTTTCATTTATCATAATTAACAGAATTAATTATATTTACCAATTTATAGTTATTATTTGCAATTAATTGTCCTCAGAATAACAGTGACTGGGCAAACAGCTCACGTACACACTACCTCTAGATATGGCACCCTCAATTTCACCCCCACTGTAAGTGTAACGTACTCAGTTCATACAAAATACATTCAATGTAGTGACTTTGTTCCTATCAATCGTAGGTATTTAAAATATTGCACAATACATTCATATGATAAAATCTACGAATTGGCAAAAAATAATAAAATTGAAACCACTGGTTTCCTAAATATCGAATGTGTAGCGAATCCTAAATATTGTCAGTCTGATTAGGGTAAAGGGAAACCCAACTTAATACTATTTAGTGATCCCGTCATTACTTTCTCCTTCGGTAAAATTAATTATAAGTATGTTTGTATTAGAAAACTAAACTTACAATTTCTGAATCATTAAACACTTACTAACAAAATGCCCAGAAATATACATCAATAAAATTATATTTTTGTTAAACTGCAGTTGAGAGAATAGATTAACATTTAGAATTAGTTTGAGAGAAGCTCAAAGTTCGTCCATTCCGTCCCATCGAATAATATTATGAATAGAATATTCCGTTCATCAAATTTTAAAGAATTCATCTGTCTCCCTAAATATTGTCGAAGTCGAATGTTTGAATATCGAAATGGAATTCTTGAGTGTCGGATATTTATTTCCGAAGCAGCTGCTGTCCTTATTAAATTAATGCAGAGTTTTGATTGGTTTAACTCAATAGAGAGGTTCAGTTTGCACTAATTTAACTTGTGGAATCGACCGGAATTCAAGATAAACTGCAATAGTATGAATATGAAATGACAAGAGTGTATTTGTATTACTATTATATTTTAAAATGTTATTTAAAGTTATAGAATATGATATAATAATTATTAGAAACAAAAATGCAAAACAATTTTCATTGAATATTGAAATATTGGTTTGGTTCTAGGTATATTGCTCGAAAACAGTTGCTCGAAAACAATTGCTCGAAAAACAATTGCTCGAATGGAAAATTGCTTGAATAAACAATTGCTCGAAAGACTATTGCTCGAAAATCAATTGCTCGAACGAACAATTGCTCGAATAATCGATTGCTCGAATAATCAATTGCTCGAATGATCAAATTGCTCAGTGTTCGAATTAATAAAAGACAGATAATCATCAAGTTGGATCACTTCAATTAGCTGCACCTAACCGTCCTGGTTTCTATTTATAATAACTGGATTTCATATTTCTCATCGCTATTTACTATTGATCATAATACTGTATTTAAAATATTATCTTCCTGGATTTCTTATTTTTATTTAACAGGAATACTGCACCAATTTTGGGTACAGTAATTTTCGTTTTTTGTCAGTCAATAGCTTCACTGGGCTCCGACGAGATGTTCTCGAAGCTAGGTTAGGTTTTTGTAACTCGGGCTATGGGAACTGTTCCCGACACATTTAGCATGACCTCTGGTAGTCGTGCCACTTTTATTTTTATTAAATTTTCCTTTTTTTGGTAGCTCTTATCTGGTTGACCTTTCCTCTTTTTTTACATTAAGCAATTGACTATTCAAAATTTGATTATTTGAGCAATTTTTAATTACATAAATATTTCCGAAAGTCGGTCAATAATGAATAGGAATCTCTTCGATTAGCTGCACCTAATCGTCCTTGTTTCTAATTAGTATTTAATAATAACTGTCTTTCATATATTTTATATTATTTGAACGATTGTTCATTCGAGCAATTGTTCTTTTAGTCAATTGTTCATTCGAGCAATTGTTTTTCGAGCAATTGTCTTTCGAGCAATTGTTCTTTCGAGCAATTGTTCATTCGAGCAATTGTTCTTTCGGTCAATTGTTCGTTCGAGCAATTGTTTTTCGAGCAATTGTCTTTCGAGAAATTGTTCTTTAGAGCAATTGTTCATTCGAGCAATTGTTTTTCGAGCAACTGTCTTTCGAGCAATTGTTCTTTCCAGCAATTGTTTATTCGAGCAATTGTTTTTCGAGCAATTGTCTTTCGAGCAATCTACCGGCTACCGAAATGGTTGCTATGGAAATCGGCCCAGACAAATTTATTGAACAATTATTATTATGAGCTATAAATTGAATTATATCAACAGTCTCAGTCTGTAAGAAATGTTAATTGTGAGTCTAGGTATATCAACAGTCTAAGTCTATAAGAAATGTTAATTGTGAGTCTAGGTATATCAACAGTCTCAGTCTATAAGAAATGTTAATTGTGAGTCTAGGTATATCAACAGTCTAAGTCTATAAGAAATGTTAATTGTGAGTCTAGGTATATCAACAGTCTAAGTCTATAAGAAATGTTAATTGTGAGTCTAGGTATATCAACAGTCTAAGTCTATAAGAAATGTTAATTGTGAGTCTAGGTATATCAACAGTCTCAGTCTGTAAGAAATGTTAATTGTGAGTCTAGGTATATCAACAGTCTAAGTCTATAAGAAATGTTAATTGTGAGTCTAGGTATATCAACAGTCTAAGTCTATAAGAAATGTTAATTGTGAGTCTAGGTATATCAACAGTCTCAGTCTATAAGAAATGTTAATTGTGAGTCTAGGTATATCAACAGTCTAAGTCTATAAGAAATGTTAATTGTGAGTCTAGGTATATCAACAGTCTAAGTCTATAAGAAATGTTAATTGTGAGTCTAGGTATATCAACAGTCTAAGTCTATAAGAAATGTTAATTGTGAGTCTAGGTATATCAACAGTCTAAGTCTATAAGAAATGTTAATTGTGAGTCTAGGTATATCAACAGTCTCAGTCTGTAAGAAATGTTAATTGTGAGTCTAGGTATATCAACAGTCTAAGTCTATAAGAAATGTTAATTGTGAGTCTAGGTATATCAACAGTCTAAGTCTATAAGAAATGTTAATTGTGAGTCTAGGTATATCAACAGTCTCAGTCTATAAGAAATGTTAATTGTGAGTCTAGGTATATCAACAGTCCCAGTCTATAAGAAATGTTAATTGTGAGTCTAGGTATATCAACAGTCCCAGTCTACTAGAAAATGCTCTGCCATGCTATCGAAGCCTATAATGCTAGGTACAGTATATCGGGCCAGCTGTCTCTGCTTGTCAATAAAGGCATTTATATTACTCGATATTGTGCCCCTTGTGGCCAGCATTGGTAATAAGAAAACATGAAAAAAGAGATTGGGGTGAAAAAGGAGAAGTAGAAGCAATAACATCGGAAAAGTAGAGCAGAGATGCGTTTCATACCTTACGCTGTTCGGTTTTATTTTTTCGTTCTAAGGAGGAAGAAAGTACGAGTATTTTAAATGTTGCAGTTAATTAAGTAATATCCCATATCGAAATATTCTTTATCTTGTGAATCTTCAAATATCGGAATATGTTGATTCTTTTATATGGTGTTGTCAGAGAATGTTGTCCATAAGACTCTCAGGCAGAATTATAAACATTATTCTTTTTCATTTACTACAAAATCATTTAGTTGTCAATAATATTTCAATTTGCTAACCTATTTACAAGTCACTCTTCTATTTATTGTCACAGTGCATGACACAACTATAGAGGCTACTTCTATACTCAGGACACTATGCATTCACTATAGAGGATTTTTTTACAGAGGAGCCTACTGTACCTCCTCATTACTGTCACAGTGCGTGACAAGGGACTGTAACGCTCAGAATAACTCTGTGTTACGGAGACAGAGTCACAAACATACACACAAATAGTATTAAGAAGCAAAGAATTGTAATACCAAACAATATTGATATCTAATCATTGGCATTAAATAAATAAATAAAAACTGAAGTTCGTTTTTATAGCTAACAATCACATTTCGAAACAATAAAAAGTTACTGGAAACGATTGCTGTATGAATGAATTTTCGGTTACAGAAACTATACGGGCAGTTTTGCGGTCGATTGAATTTCACGATGTCGATACATTTCATTTGTATCGACAGCGATACATGAAATTTGCACAGGTAATTCTGATACAGCGATACGTTGTCACTGCTGATTCTTTTATCATCAGCGAAACCAATTTTTTTTAGCAATATTTTTTTGAGTTGTGCATATAAATTTTACAATTTTATCAAATAGGTTGAAAACGGTGTACGGAAAACTACCAGGAGGAAAACTGCCAGTCACTTACTGGCAATTTTACTCTTTGACTTTTCTGAAATATTATTTAGTTATAAACACATTCAAAGAACATTTTAATTTATTAAACACTGCGTTAGCTATTATTGTTAAGGGGTTAATGGGACATTCCTTTTCACAGTAATAACAATATAGATATTTGATTGGAAAATTCGGTTTCGGAATGAATGAAGATTATTTATAAATTCTCAAGATGAATAGCCGTGATGTAGTTTGTTGTATCCACTAGTTTGTTGTACTGCACACTTCATGATTGTTGAATTACCTAGCAATTACCCCTCGATATATCTAACTGATAAGTTTTATTTATACCTCAGACTGAAAGCTCCAAGACCAGTGTGACTGGCAGTTTTCCGCCCGGCGTTTTCCTCGTCGGCAGTTTTCCGCCCGGCAACTTGATTTTACCACTGTACATAACAGTATATAATAATTACTATTTAAATCGCTTTTTAACTGGTGTCCATGATACCTGGATGTATCATGGATACAAGTTAAAATAAAATTTAAATATTATTCAATATATACTTTTCCTTATATACCTAATCGAAAATATAGAGCTGTCCGCTAACTTAGCACTTACCCTATGTGTCAACTTACAAAGATACATTCTTAGAATTCATTCAGGATAACTAGGATAGTAATCCTAGAATAGGTGTTATCCTGATCTTAATAATGTCCTGTATTAGCCAACTGTAACTCAGACATGAAAGATTTATTCCTGGGATATTTGGGGAATATCCCAGGAATAAAAACTTCTTGCCTGGGTCGCGTGGAGGAATGACATGAAGCTGCATAAAGTATTCACACTGAGATGACCTCTTAACTTGCTGTGTTGATTTTGTCTGGTAACTTTACGGTGATGAAAGAGACCAATTAAAAACTTTGACTGGTTTATGTAATGAAGTCAGTGTTTGTTTATATTTCGAGCTATTATTCATTAGTTAATGTAAATAGCTTTAGTTTTTAATTAGCATTGGTTTTTTATGAGGGTAAAGTGACAATTATCAAATGTGAATTAATATATGAAAATTTTAATTAGTTGTTATTAGAAAAATCGCATCAATGAATATGTTTTATTATATCAATGTGCTATTTAAATAATTACCTACTGAAACCTCAATGTATTATAGCATCACCCTTACCGGCTATTATTACAAAGTAAAGAAAAATTTAAAAAAATCGAAGCGTAAATCTTTATAATTCTTTTTCAATTACCTGTATTATCTACACAGGTAACATTCGTACACATCACACAGACAAGGGCTAGCTGTGTCATTTACACAGACAGTACACATCACACAGGCAAGGGTTAACATACAGCAAGGCAATCAAACTATCCCAACTCTCTTGATTGCAACTCACTCAATTTATTTAAACTGAAAAGGGAGGTGAAAATAAACAAAGCGACGCCACCATTTCTATCACGGGGAAACTTACAAAATGCAGTAACAATGTTCATCAGTGACTGGCTTCGTGTTTCCCTGTGAATATAGAGAACTTTGTTATTATTTACGCTATACGTATTTTCACTGCAATTATATACCAAACTAGATGGCGGGCACTCGTAGAGCGCATACCCTCACCACCGCTTTTTTAAATCCTTACTATGATAATGACCAATCGTCTCACTTATTAATTGGCACCTAAATTGGTTGAATACTTTTTGAGTTAAAAATAACCTTGACCTTTGAAATGATCGCTCCCAAAATGTAATCAAATAATTCCTGGACATTGACCAATTGTACCACCAAATTTCTGGCAACTTGGTTGAAACTTTTTGAATTATAAATGACCTTGACCTTCGACCAAATCTGTTTCTATACATTTATTAATTTTCTCTATTTTAAAATTATAATTAAATGAATTGTACATAAAATAGCATAATTAGTTTATCAATTTCCTAAGAGGTTTTTGATCGAATTGGATATCCTAAAATGGTTGCCACTTTTTCTTTTTCCCCTAGAAATGTGAAAGAGTTTTCCCGATCTTTTCTCATTGGTCCGAAGTGCGAAAATCAGAGCTCAAATAAATTGAATTGTTATCGAAAAGCGATTTGACTGACGAAAACCAGTCCCAATTCCAACACTTCTGACCTCAAAAAAAAAAAGAGAAAACGAATTAATTGATTTCATTTCAAGATAAAACAGAATATAACAAAAAAATCAAATTAATATAATATGATAATTATTAAAAAAATGGTCCAAATCTATTAATATTCAAATATATATATTAATGTATAGATATATTATATATGTGCATAATGGTAGAACAGTTTCATAATTAACAATATACAATTAAATACAGAATAGCATTCAAAGAGCCACACACACTCTGAATTAAAAAAGTTATCAAATGTATGAATAATATGAATATGAAGTGTATTCCAGTATATCGTAATAACTGACTTCAAGCCAATATGCAAGGTATTTAATAAAAGCTAACAAATTCATCAGTCCTGACAACACAACACTGTGTACTCTACCCAAACTGTCTTATTAATCTCTAGCAAAATTACAGAAAAATGAGCGACTTATAATTTTTACCCTATTTTTTCTCTCCCGCTCCCTGTCCGTATCAACACTGATCTTCTTAAAGGATTAACACACGAATAAAACTCAGGAGGTAGCAAGTCAAAGGGACATTGTGTCTGTATTCCGGTGTTACGGCGGTTATTAACGTTGAGCGTCGGCTCTCGATTGGTGATTACGCACCTGGACTTTTCCCCGCCAGGACTTTTACGCGCCAGGACTTTTCCCAGCCAGGACTTTTCCCTGTCGAATAAAATATCCGTATTTTGGGCTATTAATTAAAGTATAATTTAGATAAAACAAACCATTAATCAAAACAAGACACATTTTATTAAGAGACTTACACAATACAGTCTCATTTATAGTTTTGATTCTTTGATTCCCGTATGTGTCCTTATTGATTGTTTTGACATCAAACCTGTACCTTCGTAAATTCAATATACAATTCAAGGATGCTACAAACTTCAAATATTATGGCAAAAGATGGGGAAAAGACTGGCAGTGAATAGTCTGGCGGGGAAAAGTTAGGAGAAAAATCCGGCGGGGAAAAGTCCGTTTTCTAGGCGATTATAATTGATTATAAAAAGATCATCTATCTACAACAATAAATAATTCGACTAAACTACAATAGTTATTTATCATAAATTTTGAACACTTACAGTTTATCGTCCTCTGTCAAAAATTTTAGACGATAAGGTCCAAACTTACGATATTTACGATATAATACGATCAACACTTATCGTATTATATCCTGTAAATTGGTGTTCGTCGGACATTGAAGACGATAATGTTTGAAAATATGATATTTTACGATAAAATACCATCAATATTTACCGTAATGGACAATAACCGACGATCTGCCGATTATAATTTTGCACTGGGAGCCAATACAGTAATTACATAATAAAAATAAGTTACTAAAAGAAAAAGCATCAGAAATGATATTACTTTAGGTGGTACGTTTGCTTAGGTAATTTTTAACAATTTTAAATTAATTTAAAATTTTCCATTCTTTGTTGCAGTGGAAATAAATAGAAACTCTATTTGAGTTTTGGCATTTTGAGGTGTACTTTGGAAGAAGAAGAAGAAGAAGAAGAAGAAGAAGAAGAAGAAGAAGAAGAAGAATATTTAAGAGCGGAGAGTTTATTTGCTTAAAATATGTAATGTACTTTGATTATTAACATATCTAGTGGAACTTATGTATTAGCACTTCTTCAGGGTTAGGATTATGTGAAGATACAACAATGATTAACTCTTTGGAAATTGGAAGAAAATATTCAATAAATATTTGACCAAAATATTCATAAATATTTGACCAAAATATTCATAAATATTTGACCAAAATATTCATTAATATTTGACCAAAATATTCATTAATATTTGACCAAAATATTCATAAATTTTTGACCAAAATATTCATAAATATTTGACCAAAATATTCATAAATATTTGACCGAAATATTTATAAATATTTGACAAAAATATTCAATAAATATTTGACCAAAATATTCATAAATATTTGACCAAAATATTCATAAATATTTGACCAAAATATTCATAAATATTTGACCGAAATATTTATAAATATTTGACAAAAATATTCAATAAATATTTGAACAAAGTATTCAAAATATTCATCGATACTTGACCATAATGTTCATAAATATTAGACCAAAATATTTTTAAAAATGTGAACAAAATGTTAATATTGATGATAAATGTTATGTATTACGTATATATAAACGCCTCTTATAAACATACTTAAACATATAAACATTAATTAATAGACGCTTCGAAACAGTGTGCCGTGATGATTTTCTACTAAAAAAGAAAAAAAAGCAATCGATTAAGAAATATATCTTTCTATCGCTTTGAAGAGTAAAAACTGCAGTATATCCATCTTTATTTTTCTGTTAGAAAAGTAAAGAAGAGATAAAACCATTAGCAAAGGAATGTGTTATTTCAAATAACTCTTCATTTATTCATTTATCATGAAAAACATAATAATAATAGAGTACAAATACATAGGATTGTTTACTGTGTTTCTATTGCTTGGTTCAAGTAACAAAATTGCACGAAAATATCCGAATTATAAACGGGCTGGCTGAATTATTGTTTATTTTTTGTACTCTCCATCAATTAAATATCCTTTTCTTTATCCTTAATTATATGTTTAAACTAGGAATTGTTTAGGGTGATTGTTAGGTTATATACTTCATTCGAAACACTAATTAAAGTCTCCTCATTACCCATGCCATAAAATGCTCCAAAAGCTTTAGATACCAGGTACAGATATAATACTCTAATTTGCAAATATCACCACCAGGTGGCGTGTTTTTGTTTCATTTGATAATTAATTTTCAGAGTAATTAATTTCATACCAGCTGACACTCGACGTGAACTGCCAATTAATTTTCCGATATTGAAAACTGGGGCAAACGATCATGAAATTATTTTCAGGGGACAACTGCATCCAACACTTAAAAACGAGTACTGCAGATGTCCAGGCCAGTAGAAAGAAGGCTTACCATTATAATTATCATTTACTTTCAATTATACATTTTTTAATTAAGTTCCGCTGTACTAATAAAAAACAGAAAAAATAAAAACAAAATTGTATCCAAAGAAGTGAATTCAATTGCTAAGAATAATTAAAAGTGAGTTTTCTCAAATATTCACCTCTAAAAATATTACATAAATAGTATTGCATTTATTACGATTTCAATTTTTTCCACTATAAAGATTATTACTAATATTAATCATTATACCCCATTTTAAATTATGAGTGTAACTAACCCCATCAATCTGGCGCTAAACAGCTTAAGTTTTAACGGTGCAATATTTTAGCGGGTAAAAAGTTGGTGTGGATGGACACACAATGGGCCGTTAACGGGCAATGAATTATGTTGTTGGTAGTTCTGTTGTTTGTTGTGGAGTTGTTGGTGATTAATGGAATTGAAATGTATTATAAGAAATGAAAACACGTGAACAATAACCCTATTAATGGCAAAAGGTTGAATTTCTAATATCATTGTTTATATTAAATATTAATATTTCGTATGTATAATAATATTCCACCTAATCATGTAACACCATCACAAGATATAGAATTGGTATATTCGAATAACAATATCACAGAGTCATATGACATAGTAAAGAACTACTATGATCATGAATGTAAACAATTATAGTGTTTTTGAGATTTCATATAAACCTTATGTTATGAAGAAATTAAGTTTTATAATAACATCCAAGTACCAAAATTTCTTGGAAATATTTTAGCCTGATATTATTACAAAATTGATGGTAATATTGTTTCAAAAATGTTACTAGGGTAAGTTAGGGATTATCGGTCAGTTCTACATCTTCGGTCATAAAAGAAAAAAACGATATAGAAATTGTTATTATTACACAGTGCTATCTAATACTTCTGCAAACCCGGGTTTGCAGAAGTACCTATTAGATTTTATTTTTAATTTTTTTAGATTTTTAATTTTATGATGGTTAGCTATAGAAGTTTTTTTTATTTCTCTATTTTCTTAACGCATTATTTCCTTCTTATACGATTATACCACTAGTTATTAAATTTCCTTTTGATTTAAATTTTCCTAATACTGATACCCCTAAGGTATAAATTCTTATTAGAAATCACTCATGCATTTCCACTTGATGAGATTTGGAGAAAGAATCGCGTCTTGAATGAAAACTAGAAAATAATTCAAAGAATGGAATATTTATACAATTTGGAATCCTAGGAAATTATAGGAACTTAATTGATCAGAAATTTAATAAATTGTGATGATTAATTCCATGATTATTATTATCTAATCAGTTGGATAACTTGTCACTTTCCCATATCTCCCATTCACATTCCAATTTCTCTCATTCCCATTCCCATATCTCTCATTCACATTTTCCCATTTTTTATTTTCGTCAATTTTCCTAATTCCAATTCCGGATAATTTGTCTCATCTTCTAGAAATTCAAATTGAACTTCCTTATTGTTGTCAGTTTTTGGGAAGTTGTTAATTTGGTGAGATTAAAAAGTAATTATCCCAAGCAAGCATGACACATTGTACCAACATGGGCAATAGATGGTTAGATGGGCAAGAGATGGCAGACTGAAAAGTAGCCTAGAAATTACATGGGGATAATGTGGTTTTCCATTCTCATGGAATGTTACTTTGGGAGAAAGTTGGTTCAATGTGGCGAATCCATCCCATTGAATTGTTATATTGGCCCAACCTAATTACTATATA
The DNA here is from genome assembly GCA_947561585.1 of Caprella mutica. Classification (NCBI taxonomy): domain Eukaryota; kingdom Metazoa; phylum Arthropoda; class Malacostraca; order Amphipoda; family Caprellidae; genus Caprella; species Caprella mutica. The sequence goes on along the minus strand of CANNZV010002174.1, from coordinate 94,001 downwards.
GCCTATCAATATTATAAGGCTGAAACTTGTTTAACATATCGGCAACGTCTTGAACCAAGTTGGTTTCAACATAACAACTCATGGTGTCACGATGTTGGCCTATTTAAAAAAAAAAAAACACACATAGTACCAATACGATTTGACAACCTAGTGCCACATGAGCCCCATTAACTTGTGTTGCTTGGGATGTGACGTCACGTGCTTTACATCAATTAGTCACTGTGATTGGTCATTAGTTACTGTGACGTCACGTGCTTTACATCAATTAGTCACTGTGATTGGTCGTTAGTTACTGTGACGTCACATGCTTTACATCAATTAGTTACTGTGACGTCACATGCTTTACATCAATTAGTCACTGTGATTGGTCGTTAGTTACAGTGACATCACATGCTTTACATCAATTAGTCACTGTGATTGGTCGTTAGTTACAGTGACGTCACATGCTTTACATCAATTAGTCATTGTGATTGGTCGTTAGTTACAGTGACGTCACGTGCTTTACATCAATTAGTCACTGTGATTGGTCGTTAGTTACTGTGACGTCACATGCTTTACATCAATTAGTCACTGTGATTGGTCGATAGTTACTCTTTAAAGTTAGTCTGAAAATAGCGTTAGGATGAATAGCTTTCTTATAACTTGAGTCAAAGACATTTTATTTTACAAACTTATTATTGGAATCTCAAATGATGCAATGAAAATCAAATTTCTTTTTGATAAATATAAAAATTAAAATATTTAGACACACCTCAGGGTGGGAATTGAAAGAAAAAACATCAAGAAATATCTATTTCAGAATGAAAAAAAATACCCGAAAATAATAAATTTAGGCTTTATTGCTTGATAATTGATTTTATTGTTTTTCATCAATAAATCCTAATTTCTTCATATGGAAACAAATCCCTCCAACTCAGTAAACAAATACACTAAACCACAATCTTGCAGTTGTACCTAAATCCTGCTATTTATTTTCAACATGAATGTACATAAACACTTGTAAAAGACACCATAAACAGCAGATACAAAAGATATTCAAATATTTAGGTGTTTTTCTCACCATTTGTCAATAGTTGGATATTCGATGGGATTTGAAAAAGCTTCGCCTGATCTTCCGTATCGAAAACTTCTAACAACTTCGCCATGAATTATTTGTCTCTAGCAGTCGTAACCTTATTTAGTAAACTGTTTGTATTTAACGTGTCCTACATACTGAATAGACAAGAAACCTTCTCTTTGGAACTTTCAAACTGCTAATTACCTTTTGGAATGAAGGTAGCCATGGCAACGGAATCAATGGGAATCACGACAGGAATATTATCGAAATTCATCGAGTTTCCTTCACTTCAAAATATTTACTCTTTTTATCTCCAAGAAAGAAAATGGCGGACTTTTTTGCTGATCCTTAAAATCATTTGGAAACAAGGATTGGAAACGTATCCTAGATACTATAGACCGTATCCTAGACACAGAGAAGCGTATCATGGATACTGAGGACAGTTTCTACGGTTATAAAATAGAATATTCCAAGGATGGACAGAAAGTTTATGAATAGGATTCCTATTTATCTTTGGAATTTAGGAACTTTGGACTGCTTTCATACTCCTGAGGGTAGGAATATGATAACTGTGACGTTGCTTTCATATTCCTGTGGGTAGGAATATGATAACTGTGACGTTGCTTTCATATTCCTGTGGGTAGGAATATGATAACTGTGACGTTGCTTTCATATTCCTGTGGGTAGGAATATGATAACTGTGACGTTGCTTTCATATTCCTGTGGGTAGGAATATGATAACTGTGACGCTGCTTTCATATTCCTGTGGGTAGGAATATGATAACTGTGACGCTGCTTTCATATTCCTGTGGGTAGGAATATGATAACTGTGACGCTGCTTTCATATTCCTGTGGGTAGGAATATGATAACTGTGACGCTGCTTTCATATTCCTGTGGGTAGGAATATGATAACTGTGACGTTGCTTTCATATTCCTGTGGGTAGGAATATGATAACTGTGACGCTGCTTTCATATTCCTGTGGGTAGGAATATGATAACTGTGACGCTGCTTTCATATTCCTGTGGGTAGGAATATGATAACTGTGACGCTGCTTTCATATTCCTGTGGGTAGGAATATGATAATTGTGACGCTGCTTTCATATTCCTGTGGGTAGGAATATGATAATTGTGACGCTGCTTTCATATTCCTGAGGGTAGGAATATGATAATTGTGACGCTGCTTTCATATTCCTGAGGGTAGGAATATGATAACTGTGACGTTGCTTTCATTAATAATCCTTGATTAATATACCCTAGTCTTCAATTGAATATTTGTGTTATTGTTTTTACTCTGAATATTGATTATTGCTGTAGGATTTTTTTTTTCCGATAGGTAATTATTATTACCTTCGTAGTTTGCGGATGGTTCTATTTTAGGCAGCTTAATTTATTTATTTACTTATTTATCATCTTGTTTTTCCTATAACTCAAAAACTATTCAACCAAATTGCCTGAAATTTGGTCAATATACAAGAGCCATCTGGTTAAATTTTGGGAGGGATCTGGTTAAAGGTCAAGGTCATTAATAACTCAAAAAGTATTTAACCAAATTACCTGAAATTTGGTGGGACGATTGGTCAATGTCTAGGAACCATTTTGTTAGATTTTAGAAGCAAACAGGTCAAGATCAAGGACATTTATAGCTGAAGGCAAATTATTGAATAATCATGGTTAGTTACGGTGGCGAAGGTATGCGCTGTACGGGTGCACGTCATATAGTCTATAATAAAAATCATCCATTTACGTCCTGCGACGATATTGATTTTAACGAAAATCTAATCGTAATAATACCTTTTTAGTGACGGTATCACACAGTCATTGACTGCAGTAAGTCACTACTGACTGCATCATACAGTCAGTGACTGCAATAAGTCCCTACTAACTGCACCAGACAGTCAGTGACTGCAATAAGTCCCTACTAACTGCACCAGATAGTCAGTGACTGCAATAAGTCCCTATTAACTGCACCAGACAGTCAGTGACTGCAGTAAGTCACTACTGACTGCATCATACAGTCAGTGACTGCAATAAGTCCCTACTAACTGCACCAGACAGTCAGTGACTGCAATAAGTCCCTACTAACTGCACCAGATAGTCAGTGACTGCAATAAGTCCCTACTAACTGCACCAGACAGTCAGTGACAGCAGTAAGTCACTACAGACTGTTCTCCATTAATTAACAGTGTGTTCTGAGGAAGCAATCGCTTCATTCATTTCACCAGGAAAAAAACCTTACGTATGAAGATAGAGCAGAACATGCAAATAACTCGAGAGAATTATATACTCTTAGGAATAGTCATAGTTAACGAAGGGAACAGAGTTATTATTGTGTTAATCATTGGGAAATATATTTCTCAATCATCAACTTTTATTATTTGTATTTCTTCAGGAGACTATACTTTTATTTTTAAAAATTGAAATATGATATACTCTTTTAACAAAATTATTTTAATTTCCTCTTTATTACTTATTAATCCTCTCTTTATTACTGATTAATCCTATCTTTATTACTTATTAATCTTCTCTTTATTACTTATTAATCCTCTCTTTATTACTTATTAATCTTCTCTTTATTGTTTATTAATCCTCTCTTTATTACTTAAGAATCCTCTCTTTATTGTTTATTAATCCTCTCTTTATTCCCCCTTAATTAATCATCTCTTCAATTATTCCTTCTTAATATTCTATTTTCAGCTCCTTAATATTCTATTATTCACCTTAATCATCTCTTTATTCCCTCTTAATCTTCTCATTATTTCTCCTGAATCATCTTGTTATTCCCCCTTAATCTTCTCTGTTCATAACTCTACGGGTTTCACTAAGAGTATTTCATTAACTTTAGAAAGTTTCAACCATTGCTCACCGTTGATTCGATTTCTTTTTCAGTCCTTAGTTGCTACATCTTTTTATATGAGAAGTTAAGTTTAGCAATATACGGTATTAATCATTAGAAAATTTAGCACCTAAACTCTGAAGAACATCTATTTTTAATGGACTATTCATAATTTGGTTAATTGTCAAGTATATTTTTTTGGTTTTAAATTTATTGATGATTCATTACTTTTTTATTCAAACAAACTTGAAAAATAAGTTAAAATCGATCTTTTCTTTCCGATTATTTCTTTCATTGTAAATTAGCAAAAATATGTAGTAATATAATATGAATTAAATAATAGAAACAAATAACATATTTATTCAGTCTAAATTTAAAGATATCCATGGAGCAGGGTGAATTCTGAGTTATTAAACCATTCCAGATTTTCGATGATATAAAAAATTTAGAATAATAATCATTATTATCACACTTTAATTTTAATTGGTATCCAATTTATATGCAAGTACCATAGATACCAAATAACGATTTAATTTTTCTTATAAGATCGAAAATGTGAACCGTTCGATAACTCGTCCCTTACCCTAAAATGATAATAATTGCAGTGACTCTTCTCCCGAAAGATTTAATGTGGCTCAATCAGAGTAGAAATGCCAAACCAGTTTACAAATAATGCAATGTCAGCATTTTAAATACTGCGACTTGCTTCTCAACAGTTAGAGGAAAAGAGAAGTAATTAAGATCTTTAGAACTCATTAATGCTATTATAAACTAATGCAATTAAGAACTGCAGTAGTGATTAGTAAGAACTGCATTAGTGATGAGTAAGAACTGCATTAGTGATGAGTAAGAACTGTAGTAGTGATGAGTAAGAACTGTAGTAGTGATGAGTAAGAACTGCAGTAGTGATGAGTAAGAACTGTAGTAGTGATGAGTAAGAACAGCAGTAGTGATGAGTAAGAACTGTAGTAGTGATGAGTAAGAACTGCAGTAGTGATGAGTAAGAACTGTAGTAGTGATGAGTAAGAACTGCAGTAGTGATGAGTAAGAACTGTAGTAGTGATGAGTAAGAACTGCAGTAGTGATTAGTAAGAACTGTAGTAGTGATGAGTAAGAACTGTAGTAGTGATGAGTAAGAACTGTAGTAGTGATGAGTAAGAACTGTAGTAGTGATGAGTAAGAACTGCAGTAGTGATGAGTAAGAACTGTAGTAGTGATGAGTAAGAACTGCAGTAGTGATGAGTAAGAACTGTAGTAGTGATTAGTAAGAACTGCAGTAGTGATGAGTAAGAACTGTAGTAGTGATGAGTAAGAACTGCAGTAGTGATGAGTAAGAACTGCAGTAGTGATGAGTAAGAACTGTAGTAGTGATTAGTAAGAACTGCAGTAGTGATGAGTAAGAACTGTAGTAGTGATGAGTAAGAACTGTAGTAGTGATGAGTAAGAACTGCAGTAGTGATGAGTAAGAACTGTAGTAGTGATGAGTAAGAACAGCAGTAGTGATGAGTAAGAACTGTAGTAGTGATGAGTAAGAACTGCAGTAGTGATGAGTAAGAACTGTAGTAGTGATGAGTAAGAACTGTAGTAGTGATGAGTAAGAACTGTAGTAGTGATGAGTAAGAACTGCATTAGTGATGAGTAAGAACTGCATTAGTGATGAGTAAGAACTGTAGTAGTGATGAGTAAGAACTGCAGTAGTGATGAGTAAGAACTGCAGTAGTGATGAGTAAGAACTGTAGTAGTGATGAGTAAGAACTGCAGTAGTGATGAGTAAGAACTGTAGTAGTGATGAGTAAGAACTGTAGTAGTGATGAGTAAGAACTGTAGTAGTGATGAGTAAGAACTGCAGTAGTGATGAGTAAGAACTGTAGTAGTGATGAGTAAGAACTGTAGTAGTGATGAGTAAGAACTGCAGTAGTGATGAGTAAGAACTGTAGTAGTGATGAGTAAGAACTGTAGTAGTGATGAGTAAGAACTGTAGTAGTGATGAGTAAGAACTGTAGTAGTGATGAGTAAGAACTGCAGTAGTGATGAGTAAGAACTGTAGTAGTGATGAGTAAGAACTGTAGTAGTGATGAGTAAGAACTGCAGTAGTGATGAGTAAGAACTGTAGTAGTGATGAGTAAGAACTGTAGTAGTGATGAGTAAGAACTGCAGTAGTGATGAGTAAGAACTGTAGTAGTGATGAGTAAGAACTGCAGTAGTGATGAGTAAGAACTGTAGTAGTGATGAGTAAGAACTGTAGTAGTGATGAGTAAGAACTGTAGTAGTGATGAGTAAGAACTGCAGTAGTGATGAGTAAGAACTGTAGTAGTGATGAGTAAGAACTGCAGTAGTGATGAGTAAGAACTGTAGTAGTGATTAGTAAGAACTGCAGTAGTGATGAGTAAGAACTGTAGTAGTGATGAGTAAGAACTGCAGTAGTGATGAGTAAGAACTGCAGTAGTGATGAGTAAGAACTGTAGTAGTGATTAGTAAGAACTGCAGTAGTGATTAGTAAGAACTGTAGTAGTGATGAGTAAGAACTGTAGTAGTGATGAGTAAGAACTGTAGTAGTGATGAGTAAGAACTGTAGTAGTGATTAGTAAGAACTGCAGCAGTATAAAATATATAATAAAAATATATAAATTCGATATGAAAATATATAATTATTTAACTCATTTTTTGAAATGATTATATATTTTAACTTAAAAAATCAAAAATGTGAAATTGTCCAACAATTGTTGAGCATACTCTTTATCTTTTTAAAATCCATTAAATTAATGGTTCTATTTTTTTACAATTGAGATTATTATTTGTTTTCCAAAGCAATTGCATTTGTTGTTTTGGCAAGATGGTCCCTTACCTCGAATTGAAAGTAACGGTGTCCCTAATCGCGCGGAAGGGAAGATTACAAACCAATAGAAGAAACCGTAACACAGACCATAATATCGAAAATGGTCTCCTGAACAATGCGCCGTGACAGTTATTCGACAGAGCTATTAGTTCAGATATTGCCTGGGGAAACGGTGACGCTCTTCCCGGTAACACTTTCGGTGTAACACTTTCAGTAACAGTTTTCCGGGTAACGCTTTTGTGGTATGGAATATATTGTTATGGAAAGAGGAATTTGTTCGTGGAAAGATATCATTTTGGGGTAAAAATAATCATTTTTATCTTGGGTTTTTTATTGGAATAATTTTGTATTTAAGATTCCTTATAGAATGTTTTAGCCTTTTATTGTTCTGCACAAGTTTAAGTTGACTAGACATGATCAAAAGAACGATAAGTTAGAGTTATAAATTGTAAAGCAGTATCATCACTAAGCAAAATCTTCTCTAGATTACTCTTCTTTTATATATTTCATCTTATTCATCTCTGTGAATCTTTGATACCATTTTTCTTGGTATCAGAGAGAATCTCAGAATTTTTATTCAGCATATCTAGGCATATTATTTTCCCCTTAGTCTGAATTTTCTTGGAAATGCTTGAAATAAACAGCAGATCCCTACTAGATATGATGCATCCAAGTTATCGGACGGTTACACATTTTCTATCATTAAAGAAAAAAATGATTATATGATACCTAAACTTTTATTTTAAGAGGTATCCATGATACTTGTAAGTATTATAGATGCAAATTATAATGAAAGTTAAATAATAGTAATTATATACTTTTTTCTAATATGATCGGAATTATGGAACCGGCTGATAATGCGTATATTAGCCTATCCACAAAAAGAACTGTGAGGAATATATTTAAAATTTATGAGCAGTATTAGTATTATTATAAAAACCTTAGGTTTCAAATAATTAACATAAAATTTCTTTATTACTTTATTAATATTGAAAAAAAAAAAGAATATCATGACATTATTACACTCAGATATTCCAATTCACACTAAAGGGCCGTACACACGTAGGGTATTTTAAGCCTTTCCATCAGACTTTTTGCTAAGCTCCTCCAACTTTTTCCACGAGAATATAAGAAAAAACGATATAATCGGTATCATGGATACCAACTAAAATAGATAATAATCATATTGTTTTTTCTTATATTCTCGTGGAAAAAGTGGGAGGAGCTTAGCAAAAAGTCTGGTTGAAAGACTTCAAAAACCCTACGTGTTTACGGCCCTCAAGAGTATGTCTTATGGTAGTAAAGTTCGACATCACTGTGTTCTAAAGTGTTCATATCAGTTGATAGAGACATTAGTACTGAGTGTCATTTTCTCAGCGGGGAGTAGACTGTGGAGTGTAAAATATTTAAACTTGTTTGCTTAGATTGTAAATTAATAGATTGGAATAACTGAAGACATTTATCGTCACCGCTTGTGATTATTTAATGGAAAGGGTTATTTAGTAAAGAAGGTAATGTTGATTTAATTTAATATGAGGGTTTTATTGATTTTACTTAATTTGAGAATTGGGTAAAATATGGGTCATCGTATGAAAGAAAGTAATTGTTATTTACCTTTTATATCTAATTAGTATCTATGATACCTGTAGGTATCATAGATACCACAAAAATAAAGCTTATATTAATTAAGTACTTTTTCTTATATGATCGAAAATGTGGTGCAGTTCGATAAGCCATAACTTACCCCAATATTGTTTTCTAGTCTTTGCCTGTCCTGTGGGTAATAGGTTTATGCTAACCCTATTTATTCTCTGGAGATTTACAGCTATTGCTTTCTTCTCGATATTGCTGGTGTTCTGCGTAATGATTTATGGGGTGAAGAGATGGAGATGATCTCGAGAGTAAGAGTGAGAGATATGAAGAGTAGTTAAGAGTGGTGAGAGTAAGGGTGAGAGATATGAAGAGTAGTTAAGAGTGGTAAGAGTAAGAGTGAGAGATACAAAGAGTAGTTAAGAGTGGTAAGAGTAAGAGTGAGAGATACAAAGAGTAGTTAAGAGTGGTAAGAGTAAGAGTGAGAGATATGAAGAGTAATTAAGAGAGGTAAGAGTAAGAGTGAGAGATACAAAGAGTAGTTAAGAGTGGTAAGAGTAAGAGTGAGAGATACAAAGAGTAGTTAAGAGTGGTGAGAGTAAGGGTGAGAGATACAAAGAGTAGTTAAGAGTGGAAAGAGTAAGAGTGAGAGATACAAAGAGTAGTTAAGAGTGGAAAGAGTAAGAGTGAGAGATACAAAGAGTAGTTGAGAGTGGTAAGAGTAAGAGTGAGAGATATGAAGAGTAGTTAAGAGTGGTAAGAGTAAGAGTGAGAGATACAAAGAGTAGTTAAGAGTGGTAAGAGTAAGAGTGAGAGATACAAAGAGTAGTTAAGAGTGGTAAGAGTAAGAGTGAGAGATATGAAGAGTAGTTAAGAGTGGTAAGAGTAAGAGTGAGAGATACAAAGAGTAGTTAAGAGTGGTGAGAGTAAGAGTGAGAGATATGAAGAGTAGTTAAGAGTGGTAAGAGTAAGAGTGAGAGATACAAAGAGTAGTTAAGAGTGGTAAGAGTAAGAGTGAGAGATACAAAGAGTAGTTAAGAGTGGTAAGAGTAAGAGTGAGAGATATGAAGAGTAGTTAAGAGTGGTAAGAGTAAGAGTGAGAGATACAAAGAGTAGTTAAGAGTGGAAAGAGTAATAGTGAAAGATACAAAGAGTAGTTAAGAGTGGTGAGAGTAAGAGTGAGAGATATGAAGAGTAGTTAAGAGTGGTGAGAGTAAGAGTGAGAGATATGAAGAGTAGTTAAGAGTGGTAAGAGTAAGAGTGAAAGATACAAAGAGTAGTTAAGAGTGGTAAGAGTAAGAGTGAGAGATACAAAGAGTAGTTAAGAGTGGTAAGAGTAAGAGTGAGAGATATGAAGAGTAGTTAAGAGTGGTAAGAGTAAGAGTGAGAGATATGAAGAGTAGTTAAGAGTGAGGTTTAAACACGGTAGTTGATATTCATTTAATTATTACATGCTGAATTTTAACATTAAATGCACTTTAAAGTATTTTGAATAAATTATAATAATTTTATCATTTTTCTAATTTTTTCACAATTATTCAATTGTGTTATTTATTTGTCAAATTATGTAAATATTTTATTGTGTAGGCAACAGTAAATGGATAATTTACAACATTTTAGTATCCTTTAGTTATTATTTTTAGGAAACTGAAGGAAATTATTTATATTCCTACTCCTAAATTATGGTAGCTTTCCATAATTAATTTCTCTAATTCACTTCTTGTGTTTCCTTCTTCTGATTAATTTACAGCTAACATTATTAATGTGGTAAATATTTTCTATTTTCTACATTGAGATTTAATAACATTATTATTGTGGTAAGTTATAAAACCAACATTATTAATGTGGTGAATATTGTCTACATTAAATAATGTCTACATACTTTCTTTTTATTCTTCTTCATATTTTATTTTACCTTAGAAATAATACAGTCAGGAAACCTAAAGTAGACAGAAATGATAAATCCCTACATTGCGGATAATAAATTTAGCTTGAATGATAGGGTAAGTTACGAATTATCGGTCAGTACTACATCTTCGGTCATATAAGAAAAAAAATCAATATAGAAATTGTTATTATTACACAGTGCTATCTAATACTTCTGCAAACTCGAGTTTGCATCACTACTGATTCAGGAATGGAAACAGAAGTAGTAATTATCATTTTCAAATAAAGAAAATCTATAAAAATTTCGTTCATATAACAATCACTTCAATCGGTAACTTTGAAATTTGAATTTGTTTTACTATTATTTAAAGGTTTGCTTCTTCTGGCAGGGGGACCTCTTAAAAAAACAAAAAAAAAAAAAAAAAAAATTACTATCGTGTCTTTGTTTCCAGCTCCCACCCATCAAAAATCCCATAAATATTTGAATAATTAATATTGGAATATGTTTTATTATATTTGTTATTATACTAATTACAAATCAAAATATTAATTAACTCATATATGCGTAAATGATAATAAGATGCATTGGAAATTTTAACCTGTAAAACTTATCTTTGTACTATTCTTTGTATATTGAAATGTTGGAAAAGAAAGATTTGCATCTATAGATGTTAACCTATTTGTCAACCATTTGATTATTTAAGGAGTTAAATGTGGAAGAAAATGATTTTAAAAAGAAAGAAATTTAGTATTTTTTCAATATTAAGTAAGTTCTATGTTTCTTCATTCACAATTTTGGCCTAAACAATTAACAGTTTTATAGTGAATTTTAAGGTTAGAATAATTACTTCACATTATAAATTCTATCCATGAAAGGTTAAGGTTACAAGCTCATTACAAATCACCCAAAATAGAATTATAATATATTGCATGGCAGTTTGTCGCATGGCAGTTTTTTATATTTATAATGGTGGCCGGAAATTTCGGTCTCGGATTATTTTGTCTCGGAAATTTCGCTCTCAGAATTATAAATGACCTCTCAGCATAAATGACCGTTATGTAGTTTGTTGTATCCGCTAGTTTGTTGTACTGCACACTTCATGATTGTTTAAAGACCTGGCAGGGGGGTCTAATTCATAAGTTTTATTTATACCTCAGACCGAATATTCCGAGACCAAAATTTCAGCTCAAATCTCATGTTGAATAAGTGTCAAAACATGTCAAAATTACTAATGTTAAATATCATTTTACAACAGTTAATGATGTTATGCGATTTTAATAAATAAACTACACATTTAGTACTCATAATTTAAACTTTTTCTATTACTGTTCTTTAATAACACCATTATAAACTGAGACCGAGTTTTCCCAGACCGAAATTTCCTAGAACCGTCTATCATAAGCATAATGTGTATAAAATGATTTTTATCATTTTTATTCAGGGGATATCAGTAGTCAGGAGTAACAGAACTAGTCCAAATAGTGAACAGATTGAATTTAGTCTGCCATAGAATAGCCATTCGTTTTCTAAAACTGATGGCTGTTTCATGGCAGACTAAAGAAAATTTGTACACTATACGGGGTAGTTCTCTCACTCGGGACTATACATTCACTATAGAGGACTCCACTATAGTAGAGTTATACTTTAGTATATGTAAATCAATCATTTTTTGAAGTTAAAAATTCTGTTTAATTTATATTTAATATCTATTGTAAACATATATAATAAATTACGTTATGACTGTGATATTTGTTATAGTTTTGTAAAATAAACTTTTGTAAAGTATAACAATTATTCAACATAATGATATATCATTTTGAGTATAAATACACTGTACTAAACATTCAGTTGATAATTTCCAGATTAATGTTATTGAAGTGTTTGCATAGTTAAATAATAAAATATATTACATTGAATTGTGATATGAAATATGGATCTGTCCAATAACTCAGAGTTTACCCCCGTCAATTCTGAGTAGAGTGTCTGTAGTTCCTACCAATCAAGTGGAATTGCCACCAGATTGGAGAGCTGATAATTTAGATTGCTATTTTCTTCCACTCCTCTGCTATTACTTAACAAAAACTCATAAAGATTATATGCGATAAAAATGTTATTTGGAATAATTATAAAGGGTTAAGAAAAGATTTACAACTTTAGAGATCACATAAAGTTTAAAATTCGAATATTTTAAAATCACTGAATTTTCAGGTAATTTTAGCTTGATTTATTTAACATTATTTAATTTTGCAATTTCTTAATTTATTTTCTGAACATATATCACTTTTTTACAGAGTAAAGCCATGGTTAGGGCTCTCCCTGATCTTCGCATGTTAATCATTATTCAAGGACTTTAAAATCAATGCTAAAAAGTTGCAAAACAAAGACAATACAGTGGGCCATCAGTTATAAAAGGCCACAAAGCATGAGGAAGATTCCCAGAAGGCAGCCATGGGGACCGAGAAAGCGCAAGACCAATGACCTAGAAAGACCAATGAAGGTGTTTCGGACCCATTGATCTTTACGGTCCGAATACACAGGAGTGAGAGTTTGGACCAATGAAGGTATTTCGAACCCATTGGTCTTTACTGTCCGAATCCACAGCAGTGAGAGTTTGGACCAATGAAGGTGTTTCGAACCCATTGGTCTTTACTGTCCAAATCCACAGGAGTGAGAGTTTGGACCAATGAAGGTGTTTCGAACCCATTGGTCTTTACTGTCCGAATCCACAGGAGTGAGAGTTTGGACCAATGAAGGTGTTTCGAACCCATTGGTCTTTACTGTCCGAATCCACAGGAGTGAGAGTTTGGACCAATCAAGGTGTTTCGAACCCATTGATCTTTACTGTCCGAATCCACAGGAGTGAGAGTTTGGACCAATGAAGGTGTTTCGAACCCATTGGTCTTTACGGTTCGAATCCACAGCAGTGAGAGTTTGGACCAATGAAGGTGTTTCGAACCCATTGGTCTTTACTGTCCGAATCCACAGGAGTGAGAGTTTGGACCGATGAAGGTGTTTCGAAATATTCCCCCCGGGAGAAAAATCTTCCCTTTTGTTTTGCTGCGAGTTTTCAAATCCAGTTTCTTGATTAATGGAAACATCGCCAAAATAACAGGAAAAAACAGCGATAAATCACCTGCCGTGAATGAATTGGAGAGAGGTGGAGGAGAGGTGTGGAGAGAGGAGGAGAGGTGTGGAGAGAGGAGGAGAGGTGTGGAGAGAGGAGGAGAGGTGTGGAGAGAGGAGGGAGGTGACCAATTGTGGTACCCGGTATATTCATTGCAATAAATTAATCGCATGGTAAATTAATCGTATGGTAAAATAATCGCATGGTAAATTAATCGCATGGTAAATTAATCGAATGGTAAATTAATTGAATGATGAATTAATCGAATGGTGAATTCATTGCTTGGTAGTTTTATTTATTTTTTATTATTCATGTATTATAACTGTATTCCATCTACGTATAGTCCAAATATATTACCGACTTTACCGAGGGTACAGTGTTGAATGGCCCTTTAAGGTGGCTTTATAGTAAGTACTAAGGAATGAAAAACAAGGAGAGTTTAATTGTAATTTGTTTTGCAAAAAAAGAAACATTTGTGTTCGAATATGTTGGAAATGTGATCATTATTATTATAAAATTAAATGTCCTGCTACAAATCACGCATAAGATGATGTAATAATTGTCAAGAGACTAAAGAAACAAAGCAGGTGATGATGAATGTACCTTGCGATTAATTTACCCTGCGATGAATTTACCCTGCGATGAATTTACCTTGCGATGAATTTAACTTGAATTTACCTTGCGATTGCCCGAAAGACAACTGCTCTAAAAAAAACAATTGCTCGAAAGACAATTGTTCGAAAAACAATTGCTTGAAAGACAATTGCTCGAAAGACAACTGCTCGAAAGACAACTGCTCTAAAAAAACAATTGCTCGAAAGACAACTGCTCGAAAGACAACTGCTCTAAAAAAAACAATTGCTCGAAAGACAACTGCTCGAAAGACAACTTCTCCAAAAAAAAACAATTGCTCGAAAGACAATTGTTCGAAAAACAATTGCTTGAAAGACAATTGCTCGAAAGACAACTGCTCGAAAGACAACTGCTTGAAAAAAAACGATTGCTCGAAAGAAAATTGTTCGAAAAACAATTGCTCGAAAAAAAATTGCTCGAAAGACAACTGCTCAAAAAAAAACAATTGCTCGAAAGACAATTGTTCGAAAAACAATTGCTTGAAAGACAATTGCTCGAAAAAAAAACAATTGCTCGAAAAACAATTGCTCAAAAGACAATTGTTCGAAAAACAATTGCTTGAAAGACAATTGCTTGAAAAAAAAAACAATTAATTGCTCGAAAGACAATATTGTTCGAAAAACAATTGCTTGAATGACAATTGCTTGAAAAAAAAACAATTACTCGAAAGACAATTATTCAAAGAACAATTGCTTGACAGACAATTACTTGAAAAAAAAAAATTGCTTGAAAGACAATTGTTCGATAGACCATTACTCGAAAAACAATTGCTCGAAAGACAATTGCTCGAAAGATAATTGCTCGAAAAAATTGCTCTAATGAACAATTAGAGAAAAACAATTTGCTCGGATGTACAATTGCTCGAAACACAAATGCTCGAATGAGTGATGAATATTCACTGATACAACATTAGTTCAAGGCATTATATGTACAGTTAAAAATAAAGTGTGGCCTTAATGAATTTTTCATAGGTCCCTAATTTCACATTTCCAAAAAGAAACTTAATTTATTTTTATGCTTATAAATATTTTAAAATTGACATGGGTAAGATTTGAAAGTAATAGGAAATTAGAAAAGTGTTATTTGTGAAATTAGCATCATGCGAAGACTATTTTCTCTGATAGTACATATCATAGATATAGGGATTTTAAATTATTTTAACAACCAATAATAAATGAAGTAATCAAAATTTTAAATTTTCAATGTTAGTCTACAATCTATTCGATTTAAATCACGATATTAACAATTAAATTTTCTAGTACCTACATACACTGTTTATCATTCCGTATATATTTTTGTATCTATTATTTGATTTATTTTTCTATTCACATACGATATCAACAGCTGTCAAAGGTTGCCATGGAAACTCTCCTTCTAATTTGAAAAGCCCTGTAATTTTCACTTCGAAACATAAATAGAATTGGATAATAAAACTGTACACAATACTGTGATAGGCTAGAAAAAATACATCGGAATATTGGTAGATATTTAACATCATTATTTGCTAATTCACATTAGTAACGGTAGTATGCATATCATTTTTTACAAAGAACTATTAGAGAAAAGTCACTGTTTCTCAAATCAGTATGATTACCTAATCTGTCGTCGTGTAGCCAGACTATTTTAAAATATCTACAAGCATTACAATTAGTAAAGATTCATTCTGGAAATGTCAAATTACTTTATTGTGAAAAAATAATTTGTAATACACCGACCATACTTACCAATATTATGAACAGTATTTGTATTTCATTGCATTCACCGGTAGCCTCATTGCAGTATTTTAAAGAAGGTAGCGCATGCATCTCTCATATTCATTAGAGCTACACGAAGAATAAGGCTCTAACACAGCTAATGATGTCTGTGTGGGTAATTGCTGGGGAAGAATTCAATGAGAATACCCACTCACTCATTAGTGATGCAATGTTGCTTGCCATTACTGAGCCTTTTTGTGCGCCTACCCAATGAGGAAAATGTGGTGGGGCAAGAGATGATTTAGAGGGAAAGTTATGGTGGGGCCGGAGAAAGATTTAGAGGGAAAGTTATGGTGGGGCCGGAGAAAGATTTAGAGGGAAAGTTATGGTGGGGCCGGAGAAAGATTTAGAGGGAAAGTTATGGTAGGGCCGGAGAAGATTTAGAGGGAAAGTTATGGTGGGGCCGGAGAAAGATTTAGAGGGAAAGTTATGGTGGGGCCGGAGAAAGATTTAGAGGGAAAGTTATGGTGGGGCCGGAGAAGATTTAGAGGGAAAGTTATGGTGGGGCCGGAGAAGAATTAGAGAGAAAGTTATGGTGGGGCCGGAGAAGATTTAGAGAGAAAGTTATGGTGGGGCCGGAGAAGATTTAGAGAGAAAGTTATGGTGGGGCCGGAGAAGATTTAGAGGGAAAGTTATGGTGGGGCCGGAGAAGATTTAGAGAGAAAGTTATGGTGGGGCAGGAGAAGATTTAGAGAGAAAGTTATGGTGGGGCCGGAGAAGATTTAGAGGGAAAGTTATGGTAGGGCCGGAGAAGATTTGGAGAGAAAGTTATGGTGGGGCTGGAGAAGATTTAGAAGGAAAGTTATGGTGGGGCCGGAGAAGATTTAGAGAGAAAGTTATGGTGGGGCCGGAGAAGATTTAGAGAGAAAGTTATGGTGGGGCCGGAGAAGATTTAGAGAGAAAGTTATGGTGGGGCCGGAGAAGATTTAGAGAGAAAGTTATGGTCGGGCCAGAGATGATGGGAGAAGATTAATAGGGTAGCTATTTTTAAAAGGAAATATAATGTTTTTGTTAAAGCTTTCTTAATTTTCTACAGCCATACTAGACTTTTTCTGGGGCTAGTGAACTTTAGAGACCGATATTAATTAATTCAAATTTAAGCACTGTTATCGTTACTAATCGTTATTAAAATTATCGTTGTTAATCAATTAATATCTCTATTCTAAATATGAAGGCACGGACCAATGTGTGGATAGTTAAATTAATCTAGTTTAAATTCCACTGAGGAAATGTTATTCTTAACGAACAAGTACACTAGTGCTGATATTAGTATTTGACGTTGTGAAATACATAGGGTGAATTACGAATTATTGGTCAGTACAACATCTTCGGTCATATAAGAAAAAACGATACAAAAATAATTATTATTACACAGTGCTATCTAATAATTATAATTTTTGTATTGTTTTTTCTTATATGACCGAAGATGTAGTACTGATCGATAATTCGTAACTCACCCTATTTCTGGTTTCGTGATAATAATTAAAATATATAATTTTATTGAATAATGTCTTTTAAATGAATGATTAGAAAGAATTATGAGAGTGTGATTTTTTTACGATAGGGTAAGTAAAAACACATTCTCCATTATATAAGAAAAAAAGTTTATAATTATTATTGATAAACTTTGATTAGATATTTTTTTCCTATATGATCGAAAATATGAAACTGTCTAATAATTCGGAACTTATCTTAGTTCTTTTTGATATCAATAATATCATCATTTTTATAAATATTGAAGAAATGCGAGAGCTTTACATTATAAATATAACTTCATATGAAATAAATATTTGTTAATAAATATCAAATATCAGTGGTAAATATTATCATACTAGTGTATTTTCCCGTTAAGAATAACGGGTCGTAATCAGTACCAATTTATTACCCGTTATTAGGTTACTTTTAATGAATTCAATTAAAATTAAATTTTCTGAATAGACTAATTTATTTTGTAGATAAAATACATTTAAAAATTGAATAAAAACAGGGGAATTTAAATACCAAGTCAATATATTCTCGTGCGTATCATAGTTACATTCTTCATGTTTAATACCCATAGTGTAAAAGCGGACAATAAATAAATAAATAAACACACTACGGGTATTATCAGGATAGATGAAATTAAATTAATATTGTAATATTATATTACACTAATATTGTAATACTCTAAATATTACAATCTGAAAAATTATTATCAGTAATTAATTAATTTATTTCATCTTAAAATATCATAATTTTAGAAATTACCATCAGGATTTCTTTTGACCTGAATGTCCGACGAAAGAAGAAAGGAGTTTTAAATTTATTATAAATAACGATTTTATTATCGTTTCATTATTTACCGTCGTAGACAGACGATATGTTGTTATCATCGGTTATAATCAATTTTTGCGATAATTTTCTGATAATACTAAATGTTTCGTTCACTTCTCAATACATTTCACTCAGAAATACGAAGTATTTTGAAACACGAAGTTTAATGGAGTGAGAGAGGGACAGGATTAATACATTATTAATCCCAAACAGTTTAATCTCTTGAGAGGAGGCAGAGGATTAAGCGTTGAAGGAGAAAAAGATTAAAATTTCATATAAGTGGAATTATTGAAAAGAATCAAACTTTATTGATTGAATTGATATTAGATCAGATTTTAATTTTTTTAAATTTTTACATATTAAATACTGATTTTTTTTAAAATTTATTTAATAATTTGATCGATGGAGAAGTTGATTTATAATTCTTGTAATAAATTAAATTTCTGACTTTTGATTAATAAAATAATGACTGATTTTTGCTACCTCTTAATATAGAGTAAAAA
The DNA here is from genome assembly GCA_947561585.1 of Caprella mutica. NCBI lineage: Eukaryota > Metazoa > Arthropoda > Malacostraca > Amphipoda > Caprellidae > Caprella > Caprella mutica. The sequence goes on along the minus strand of CANNZV010002174.1, from coordinate 75,468 downwards.
TGATTTATTTAATTTATATGATATAATTAATTAATGACACTTCTTTATTGCATTGAAATTTAGATTATATTTTTTTTCTGTAAATTCCAATAAAATAAAAATTAATCCAAATTTAAATTAAATTTTTTTGTTTCAATTATTTTTTTTTATGTTTTATTGACGAAAGATAAATCAAATGCCCCATGTCAGATTTTAAATTTAAAAATTGTTTTTAAAGAATACTGTATGAATAAATATATTGATTAATTTTAGGCTAACCCACTGCATCGTTTTTTAAATTTTTTTTAGCTAGTTTAGTATTTTAATCATGTTTTAATTTAGATTGATGTACATATTTTAATGTTCCACAAGTTTGTAACTTTTCTGTATTTGAATAAAGAAAGAAAGAAAAAAAAAAGTTATATTATTATTTCAGATTCCATTGTTATTTTAATTTGTATTTGCTAATATTATTCTAATCTATACTATAATATGAAGGAGAATTGACATACTATTGGTAATATGAAAAATAAAGCGATGAAATGTTAAAGGGATAACGGCTAAATGAAAATGGAAAAATAAGGCTAGGAAATAAAGAAATTAACCCTTCATTTAAAGTGAAGTTTGATCTTTAGTGTTGCACATAAACAGTTTCAAGCAATGACGGTGGTAGAATGAATTCATGTAAATATCTAATATCGAATTTTATTTTAACTCCATTTTTATCTACTAATAAATGCAATATTTAGTAGAATAATTTAGAATTGGTACACTTTTTTGTGGGTCACCCTGTACATAAATAAATACATTCATACATCCTTATACATTTTGAATTAATTTCACCATTCTAAATTACATGCAATGTATAATTCGAAACTGTTTATTCCATTAAATTCACATGAACGTACAATTCAGTGTTTGAGATTATTTACTTTGAAGGTTCTATTGAAATGCAAACTCGCAAACAGGAATTCAATATCGGGAAATTCTGTATTTAGATCTTTAAGGTTATTAACATAATAAAAGTTAACCATGGTTTAATTGATTGAATTGAATATTATGTTAGTTTTACTTTTAACCATAGTATGGTTAATTAATTTCTTTTAACCATAGTATGGTTAATTAATTTCTTTTAACCATAGTATGGTTAATTTCTTTTAACCATAGTATGGTTAATTAATTTCTTTTAACCATAGTATGGTTAATTAATTTCTTTTAACCATAGTTTGGTTAATTTCTTTTAACCATAATATGGTTAATTTCTTTTAACCATAGTATGGTTAATTTCTTTTAACCATAATATGGTTAATTTCTTTTAACCATAGTTTGGTTAATTTCTTTTAACCATAATATGGTTAATTTCTTTTAACCATAGTATGGTTAATTTCTTTTAACCATAATATGGTTAATTTCTTTTAATCATAGTATGGTTAATTTCTTTTAACCATACTGTTTTCTCGAATAAATTGTTTCATTTCCTGTTTATTGTAAGTAGACTAAGAAAATTTCAGAAACAATGAGAAACAAAACAATAGAAATGAGAACAAATGGATATAGAGCATAACATATAATTTATCCCAGGCAAGAAGGAATTATTCCTGGGATATCAAAGGAAATATTTCAATAAAGAAGAACTTATTTCTGAGATATTATGTGAATTTCTCATGCAATAAGGGTTTATTCCTGGGATAATAAGGTAATATCCCAGGCAAGTAGGATTTATTCCTGGAATATTCCCTACAAATCCTTCTCGTCTGAGATACATAATTACTCATTTCACTCATTAATAATACCTCTATAACCTAAAGAGGTTAATTTAATAATAATATGATAAATTAACATCCCTTAATATTTAATAATAATATAATGAATATGTATGTTAATATCCCTGATTATCTATATTAGATGAGATATGCAGTTGGGAGTGCATAGATAATAAGGTAATTTACAGTAAATGTAAATAACTGCATTATCATTTAAATAGTATTTAATATTTGCATGTGTATTTAAAATGATTAAAACTATGGAGAATAGTTGTGTTCAGTTAAAATATTTAGAAAGTAAATATTAGTTATAAAATTTAACTAAAATTTGGTTATATTATTATATTTTATAATAAGTTATATTATCTGCATATAATAACTTATTTATATATTAATTGTGAGTATTAATTGGATTAGGGTGAATTAATTATATTATTCACACCGAAATAACTCACTTTACGAAATTTCATTACACCTTTAATTATACAGTGAAACTTCTGAGTTATGAAGTATTGGTTCTTCATAACTCAGAGCCACTTCATAACTCAGAGCCACTTCATAACTCAGAGCCACTTCATAACTCAGAGCCACTTCATAACTCAGAGCCACTTCATAACTCAGAGCCACTTCATAACTCAAAGCCACTTCATAACTCAGGTGCACGAGATAGTTTTCTATGCTTAAAATCATAGAAAACTACGGTCATTGAGGGAAAATTTATTTAAAGCGTATCCTGACGTATATCGTTTTCTATAATTTAAACATAGAAAATACTTCATAACTCAAGTGAACTTCATAACTCAGGTCCTTCATAACTCAAGTGCTTCATAACTCAGGAGTTTCACTGTATTTATTGATCCCAATATGTTTAAGATGTAAGCCTGTCATCTGTCTTTTGGTCATATGACGTCATCACAGGTTATCATCAGGCAGTCCTCTTTTCTGACGGAGGAACTACAAAGAACAAGATCATCTCGACTCAATTTCCTGGTCCGGTATTGGTTATTGCATCTATCGATAGGGGGTAGGGGGGGGGGGGGATAACATGAATGTCATACTATTATACCTTTTATAAATAGGGTGATCACGTGTTCGGAAACTGGGTGACATTTTGTTAATATGAGATTTATAAATCCTATTTTATCTCATTAATATTTTTTGAACCTAATAAAACCAACTCCCTTTGAACTTAATAAAACTAACCACTTTGAACTAATAAATCCCCTTTTTAAATCACAAAACCCCTTTTTACTTTCAATAAACCACTTTGTACTCTTTTTAAAACCTTTTTCTCTTTTAATTCCCTTTCTACCCTCATGAAATCCTTTTTACTCTATTTTAAACAATTTTTACCCTCATAAAACACGTTTTAGTTTCACAAAAACCCTTCAATATCCTCATAAAAGTTTTTCTTACCACCAAAAACAATCCTATCAAATCGGTTTTATTTTTGTTACACTTAATATACAAGAAATTCAGTATTATGAAGTGGAATTTTCAGAGGTGGAATTTTCCTTCGGTGGAATTTTTTGTGGCGGAGTTTTCCGCGGGGAAATTTATCTAGAACCAACTTTCACAGTTATAAATTCTATAAATCCTATAAGAAACTTTCTCTTCAATGTCCTCTTTCAAAATTGATAAGTTATTTCAAATATTCTTTATCAGTTGGAAGATTTTATTGAATGGTTTGAAGTTTTTAAAATAGTTATTCACATGACATGAAGCTGACTGATGTATTGGTAGCTAGTTAACTTTGTATTTATGCACTTTATAAAAATGTTCAGGACATGAATATGTTCTAAAGGGCCGTACACACGCAGGGTTTTTTAAGTCTTTCCATTAGACTTTTTGCTAAGCTCCTCCTACTTTTTCCACAAGAATATAAGAAAAAACGATATAATTCGTATAATTTTTTCTTAAATTCTTGTGGAAAAAGTAGGAGGAGCTTAGCAAAAAGTCTGGAAGAAAGACTTAAGAAACCCTGCGTGTGAACGGCCCTTAATCCTTGTACCTATATAATTAAAAGTAAAAGATGGTGAGAATAAACAAATAAATAATTCAAAGTAACATATTTGAGCTATCTTCTTCAATATTTTAGTGTATTTATTAGGTATTCATATAACATATCGGAATTTTGAACGGAAAGGGTTTCAACTGTCGGAGTTCATATCTACGAGGATTTCGATTGTCAGGATTCGATCTTTTGGATTTAGGCCATTCAACAGTATTCGAACTAAAAATTATACCATAAGTCAACAATATGAAAAGGAGTATTCAACTTTCAAGTGATAGTTTTGGTAGATATTTAAATATAGGTTTCTATTACCAACTGTTGGCCTACCTACGTCCTATTTCACACGGACCGTTTTTTTTCATGCCACAGCAACAAAAATGCAAAATGAAAAATCGCCCAATCTAAGCGTACATACAAAACAAAAACGTTTATTCAGTCGTAGCGTCTTTTCATGCACTATTTTTCAAGTGGCATGAAAAAAACGACCGTATAAAAGGGGGCCCAAGTCCTTCAATACAGTTGCGCCTGATTTGAACCTACCTTTAATTATTTATAATTGTTTCATTGCTGGACGCTATTTCTTCCATCCATTGAGATAATACTAAAGGCCATCAGTCATGCAGCGCTATCTGGTGGCGGCATTGTTAACCCAATGAGCCAAACATTAACCAGTGCACTTTTCTCCTGCTGCCAAATGCACGAGGAAGAGTAATGACCTGCCTTAGGCAGAAGTAATCTCTTACATCAATCTAATGGAGGTTGCTGAACGGTTGCAATGGTTAGAGTGAAGTGGTTGCAATGGTTAGAGTGAAGTGGTTGAAATGGTTGGGAGTGAAGTGGTTGCAATGGTTAGAGTGAAGTGGTTGAAATGGTTGGGAGTGAAGTGGTTGCAATGGTTAGAGTGAAGTGGTTGCAATGGTTAGAGTGAAGTGGTTGCAATGGTTAGAGTGAAGTGGTTGCAATGGTTAGAGTGAAGTGGTTGCAATGGTTGGGAGTGAAGTGGTTGAAATGGTTGGAGTGAAGTGGTTGCAATGGTTGGAGTGAAGTGGTTGCAATGGTTGGGAGTGAAATGGTTGCAATGGTTGGAGTGAAAAGGTTGAAATGGTTGGTGTGAAGTGGTTGCAATGGTTGGTGTGAAGTGGTTGCAATGGTTGGGAGTGAAGTGGTTGCAATGGTTGGGAGTGAAGTGGTTGCAATGGTTGGGAGTGAAGTGGTTGAAATGGTTGGGAGTGAAGTGGTTGAAATGGTTGGGAGTGAAGTGGTTGCAATGGTTGGGAGTGAAGTGGTTGCAATGGTTGGGAGTGAAGTGGTTGCAATGGTTGGTGTGAAGTGGTTGCAATGGTTGGGAGTGAAGTGGTTGCAATGGTTGGGAGTGAAGTGGTTGCAATGGTTGGGAGTGAAGTGGTTGAAATGGTTGGGAGTGAAGTGGTTGAAATGGTTGGGAGTGAAGTGGTTGCAATGGTTGGGAGTGAAGTGGTTGCAATGGTTGGAGTGAAGTGGTTGCAATGGTTGGGAGTGAAGTGGTTGCAATGGTTGGGAGTGAAGTGGTTGCAATGGTTGGGAGTGAAGTGGCTGCAATGGTTGGAGTGAAGTGGTTGCAATGGTTGGGAGTGAAGTGGTTGCAATGGTTGGGAGTGAAGTGGTTGCAATGGTTGGTGTGAAGTGGTTGCAATGGTTGGGAGTGAAGTGGTTGCAATGGTTGGGAGTGAAGTGGTTGCAATGGTTGGAGTGAAGTGGTTGCAATGGTTGGGAGTGAAGTGGTTGCAATGGTTGGGAGTGAAGTGGTTGCAATGGTTGGGAGTGAAGTGGTTGCAAAGGTTGAGAGTGAAGTGGCTGAAATGGTTGGAAGTGAAGTGGTTGAAATGGTTGGAAGTGAAGTGGTTGCAATGGTTGAGAGTGAAGTGGTTGAAATGGTTGGAAGTGAAGTGGTTGCAATGGTTGGAAGTGAAGTGGTTGAAATGGTTGGAAGTGAAGTGGTTGAAATGGTTGAGAGTGAAGTGGTTGAAATGGTTAGAGTGAAGTGGATGAAATGGTTGGGAGTGAAGTGGTTGAAATGGTTGCAGTGGTTGAGAGTGAACGGTTTGAATGGTTGGGAACGAAATGGTATCCATGATACCTACAAGTATCTTGGACACCATTTATAATATACATGGTTTTATATGATACACGATATAGGACGTTGCGATGATTCAGCGGAACTTACTAATAGATAAAATCTATATTAATTATTCTTGCAATGATGTACGGATAAAAGGCTTTAATGATTTATAGATGGAGGATAAACCGTTATTGTCTTCCTTTACGTCGATATAATCCATACCTGTGATGATGGAAATAGATTGCTTATACTGCAATTAGTTAGATTGAAAGTATTGGATGAAATGTTTGGACAATTTACATTTTTAACTTTAGAATTCCATTGAAATTCTATGAATAAAATGAGTAATTTTAAGAATTTATTAAGTTATCAACTTAAATTAGTGTATCTCATAAACTCTCCTTTCTTAGTTATCAGAAAGAAAAATAATATTTGAGAAATGCTAGAGTACCTAATTACAAACTTGAAATAAGTAATCATGGTCCGGAAATGAACTAAAATGACTAACTGGCAACTGATGATTAATAACCTAGATTTTTGTTCTTAATAACCAGTTGAATTACATGAAAATGGTATCATATATGAAGAAGTAATTTAAATTGAACTAAAGATAATCAATAAAGAGATAAAATTAGCAAAGAGTTTCCCCAAATCAGGTGCCAGAGGTACGGGGAAATCTGAGACTAATTTCCTTCTCTGTCGTCTGGAAGAAGAAAAAGAATACAAGTAATTTCCTCTCAGAAATTCAGGGAGTTTGACTTAGAAGATACATTGGAGTGTAAATATTGACTTAGAAGATACATTGGAGTGTAAATATTGACTTAGAAGATAAATTGGAGTGTAAATATTGACTTAGAAGATACATTGGAGTGTAAATATTGACCTAGAAGATACATTGGAGTGTAAATATTGACTTAGAAGATACATTGGAGTGTAAATATTGACTTAGAAGATACATTGGAGTGTAAATATTGACTTAGAAGATACATTGGAGTGTAAATATTGACTTAGAAGATACATTGGAGTGTAAATATTGACTTAGAAGATGCATTGGAGTGTAAATATTGACTTAGAAGATACATTGGAGTGTAAATATTGACTTAGAAGATACATTGGAGTGTAAATATTGACTTAGAAGATACATTGGAGTGTAAATATTGACTTAGAAGATACATTGGAGTGTAAATATTGACTTAGAAGATAAATTGGAGTGTAAATATTGACTTAGAAGATACATTGGAGTGTAAATATTGACTTAGAAGATACATTGGAGTGTAAATATTGACTTAGAAGATACATTGAAGGAGAATTGAATTTAAATACTGTATTAATAATTAAATATATGGTATTTTAAATACATAAACTTCAGAACATTAAGCACCATCACTAGATGCAGTCTTATATCATTAATTTCTTTTAGCGGCTGGATAATACGCACCTTTCCCTATCACTGGATATGTTCTTTTGTGTGTCTATCTTATTCCTCCCCACTGATCTTTCTTCTGCCTCACCTGTTTAAGAGTGAATGACAGAGTAAGAGTGAAGAGTGGAAGTGAGTGGAGGGGCTTAGGATGATAAGAGAGTGATGTAAATGGTAAGTAAGAGAGTGAAGGAAATGGTAAGTAAGAGAGTGATGGGAAAGTGAGTTGCTAGGTAAGATAAGATGTTATGGAAAGGTGATTCGTATAAGAATACTGAGTATGAGAATAAATATACAGTGTACGTGTGTCTCTATTAGCAATAATAAAAAGGAGGAACAAATTTAAAGTACACTCAAACAATGATAAGCATTACAATTAGGTTTACTCTCATAGTAGAATATAAGAGTAAGTTATTGTGCCATGGCTGCTGACATAGGCATTTGAGCTACACTCACATCTGTCTGTTTGTTCCGCTAGAACAAGAAAGGAAATGTGTCACAACAAGGGATGAGCCGCAGCAGCGGTGTCGGCTTATTGCACTACTCTTTATTTCCGTGGTAAAACATGGTGCACTTTCTTTGGGTGGTAAAGCATGGTGCACTTTCTTTCCGTGGTAAAACATGGTGCACTTTCTTTGGGTGGTAAAGCATGGTGCACTTTCTTTGCGTGATAAAACATGGTGCACTTTCTTTGCGTGGTAAAACATGGTGCACTTTCTTTGCGTGGTAAAACATGGTGCACTTTCTTTGGGTGGTAAAGCATGGTGCACTTTCTTTGCGTGATAAAACATGGTGCACTTTCTTTGCGTGGTAAAACATGGTGCACTTTCTTTGGGTGGTAAAGCATGGTGCACTTTCTTTGCGTGATAAAACATGGTGCACTTTCTTTGCGTGGTAAAACATGGTGCACTTTCTTTGCGTGGTAAAACATGGTGCACTTTCTTTGCGTGGTAAAACATGGTGCACTTTCTTTGCGTGATAAAACATGGTGCACTTTCTTTGCGTGATAAAACATGGTGCACTTTCTTTGCGTGGTAAAACATGGTGCACTTTCTTTGCGTGGTAAAACATGGTGCACTTTCTTTGCGTGGTAAAACATGGTGCACTTTCTTTGCGTGGTAAAACATGGTGCACTTTCTTTGCGTGATAAAACATGGTGCACTTTCTTTGCGTGGTAAAACATGGTGCACTTTCTTTGCGTGGTAAAACATGGTGCACTTTCTTTGCGTGGTAAAACATGGTGCACTTTCTTTGCGTGATAAAACATGGTGCACTTTCTTTGCGTGATAAAACATGGTGCACTTTCTTTGCGTGGTAAAACATGGTGCACTTTCTTTGCGTGGTAAAACATGGTGCACTTTCTTTGCGTGGTAAAACATGGTGCACTTTCTTTGCGTGATAAAACATGGTGCACTTTCTTTGCGTGATAAAACATGGTGCACTTTCTTTGCGTGGTAAAACATGGTGCACTTTCTTTGCGTGATAAAACATGGTGCACTTTCTTTGGGTGGTAAAACATGGTGCACTTTCTTTGGGTGGTAAAACATGGTGCACTTTCTTTGCGTGATAAAACATGGTGCACTTTCTTTGGGTGATAAAACATGGTGCACTTTCTTTGCGTGGTAAAACATGGTGCACTTTCTTTGGGTGGTAAAACATGGTGCACTTTCTTTACATGGTATCTGCATACCCTCAGGTATATATGATACCTGAGGGTATAATAGATACCAATTAATATAGCAAGTTAAAAAATTAAATTAAATACCTTTTATGACCGAAAATGTGGCATTATCTGATAACTCGTATCTCGCCCCATAGAACTGTTTCACTCCCCCCCCCCATTATTTTCCACATTAACAATTAAGTAAAGTATGTGTGCATTTTATTGGCCCATTAGTAACTGCTTCCTCCAACTCTCCTGTAGTTTTCCTTTAAATTGATGATAGGCTCTTAAATTTATCGGCAGGAAAGGACTACCAAAAAGTGTCCCTGAACTGCCAGAGTTATAGCCAACTGAACTGGTAACAGTGGAAAATAGGCCTAATGTATTTTAAGCCTACTGTAGGGGTATTGTAGGCCTACTGTAGGGTATTGTAAGCCTACTGTAGGGGTATTGTAGGCCTACTGTAGGGTATTGTAAGCCTACTGTAGGGGTATTGTAGGCCTACTGTAGGGTATTGTAAGCCTACTGTAGAGGTATTGTAAGCCTACTGTAGAGGTATTGTAAGCCTACTGTAGGGGTATTGTAGGCCTACTGTAGGGGTATTGTAGGCCTACTGTAGGGTATTGTAAGTCTACTGTAGGGGTATTGTAAGCCTACTGTTGGGGTATTGTAAGCCTACTGTTGGGGTATTGTAGGCCTACTGTAGGGTATTGTAAGCCTACTGTAGGGGTATTGTAGGCCTACTGTAGGGGTATTGTAGGCCTACTGTAGGGTATTGTAAGTCTACTGTAGGGGTATTGTAAGCCTACTGTTGGGGTATTGTAAGCCTACTGTTGGGGTATTGTAAGCCTACTGTAGGGGTATTGTAGGCCTACTGTAGGATATTGTAAGCCTACTGTAGGGGTATTGGAAGCCTACTGTAGGGGTATTGTAGGCCTACTGTGGGGGTATTGTAGGCCTACTGTAGGGTATTGTAAGTCTACTGTAGGGGTATTGTAAGCCTACTGTAGGGGTATTGTAGGCCTACTGTAGAGGTATTGTAGGCCTACTGTAGGGTATTGTAAGCCTACTGTAGGGTATTGTAAGCCTACTGTAGGGTATTGTAAGCCTACTGTAGGGGTATTGTAAGCCTACTGTAGGGGTATTGTAAGCCTACTGTAGGGTATTGTAAGCCTACTGTAGGGGTATTGTAAGCCTACTGTAGGGTATTGTAAGCCTACTGTAGGATATTGTAGGCCTACTGTAGGGGTATTGTAGGCCTACTGTAGGGTATTGTAAGCCTACTGTAGGGGTATTGTAAGCCTACTGTAGGGGTATTGTAGGCCTATCGTAGAGGTATTGTATTCATGCTGTAAGTCTATTGTAGGTCTACAGTAGGAATTGTATATGCAGTTTGCTGGATTTTAACATTAAATATTATAAAAGTATTTTTATATTTTCAATGTATTTTTGAAAATGATAATTATCATTTGTAGTATAATTACTATTCGGAGTTTCTTTTAAGGTTAACTAATCAGATTTGTTTTTTTCAATATATTCCTTTGAAAAATAATTGAAAAAAAGGCAAAGAATAAGTTAAACTCTACGGTAAAGGCTAATAATATTTCAGTTACTTTCTGCAGTTAACAAAGCGTATTCTATTGAACATTTATGTATATATAGTAATGATAATAAATTTAAAATTATTCTGGAAAGCTTACCCTGTTTTTAATTCTTATATTCCTTGTTTTTAACTTAATTTTATGATAGCGTGTCAAGTTTCAGTCATGCAAGTCACACCTCAACCATTAAAAATATTGCATTGAATATTTTTAACTCAGGCAAATAATTCCTACGACACTAGAACATAAAATGTGTTATTTATTTGATGTAGAAAATGTTTGTGTTATTAATGGTTTGTTATATATGATTAAAGAAGAAAAAGAATTATCCATCATTCAAACTACATTTATAATGATATTTTATAGAGAAATAAGTACAGTTTTCTTGTGTTTATCAACTGTGTCAAGTAATTGTAGGTTATGCATTTCATAAAGCTTTATTTACGGTAAGCCTGAGGATTATTCCTAAAGCATATCGTATGCTACAGCAGTTCCTTTCAATTTTAATTAATTGTGCGATAATGTTTAATCCAGCTTATAATGTGCATAATAGAGCCTAAGTTAATTGGAAATAAATCTACTGTGACACGATGGGGGAATGGAGAGAAGGGATAACAGGGGAGTAGAGGAAGAAAGAGAGGGAATGGAGGATAAAGATAGAAAGCAATAGGAGAGAAATGGAAGAAAGGAAAAAAAAATATGAAGAAGGAGAGGAGTAAATGTGGAAGAGAGGGAATGGAAGAAATGGAGAGAAAGAAAGGAAGAAAAAGGAGAAATGGAATAAAGAGAAGGAAGAAAAGAAAAAGGAGACATTGAAGAATGGGAAAACAGAGAAGGAAGAAAGTAAAAAAGGAGAAATGGAGGAATAAAAAGAGGGAAATTAAGAAATGGAAAGAAAAGGAAGAAAGAAATAAAGAGAAACGAAGAAAGAAAAGGGAGAAATGAAATAAAGATAGGGAAAGGAAGATGGAGAAGAGAGTTTCAAGAGCATAGAAAGATAAGGATTGAAGAGAAAAGATGATAAAAATAGTACACCCTGATAATGAAACTACCAGTTTACCAGTTTTTATCTATCTTTTCATTTATATAAAACTAATTTCAAAGTTTTCTTTGCAAGTAGTTACTCAAATTCCAGTCTTATATTACAAGGTATAATTCCTTGCTATCATTTTCACCAACCTATCCATCTCTATTGTGTGCAATTAACATCTAAATATAGATTGCACCTCAGTAATTCCACTCCCATTAATGCGATATCTATTCATTTACCTATTAATGATAGTTGCATTGTTCTACTTATTAGATCTATATTCTTCAGTGTTCAGCGAAGTGTTTCAAGTACTTTGCTATAACTCTTTATTATATGCACTATAGTTCAGTACCTAATGTATAGCCAATGAAAATGTAATGAATATAATTGGTTTAGGATTATATTTAAATGTAAGAACGTATTATTAATATATATATATACTGATTTAACATAAATATTTGTACTCTCAAAAGTTACAATCATTATTGATATTAGTTATTGCAAATTATTAGTTTTTCCTCTTTAAGTTCTCTTTACACTTGCGTTTCTCAACGCCACCTTTAAAAAATGATCATGGCAAAAAATTTAGTTACAACTAATTTTTTTTCCCCATCATTTTTTCTAACGCAAGTGTGAGAGGCTCAGTTACAATCAATTGTATTTAAACTTTCTGCAATGAGCATTTTTTTAAAGGCGGCGTTGAGTAACGCAAGTGTGAAGGATGCCTTAATAATTGTCTCTTAATAAAAGTGTGACACACAGACAGACATGGCTCTTATAGTATTGATAAGTCAATATGTAACATAAATTTATAATATATTTATATAATTTTGATATTCATTCAATTTGGTTTCACATGGATACAGTACAAATACTATATATTAGTTAGTTACATTTTTATAATAAATTCATCACAATATACATAAATAAAAAATAGTACTGAAGTTTTAAAAAGAGCAGTCATTTATACGTTTCCACTTAAGAATAATAGTAAAAAAAAACAGGAATAGTAGGATTTACATTTACAAAGTCACAATTCCACCTATAATTTATAACTATAATTCAGCATATCATTCTCATAATTTCTCTTATCCAGGATAGGTAGATGACGGCATTTATCTTACTTTGTGGAATCCGTCTCAATCTGCGTGAATTGATAGTAGTGATTAAATACAAGTCACTATCATCTCACAGTGGACCATTGGACCAAATTCAGTGCCGTGTGTCAATATTTTACAGGGTAAAAGTGTTATAAATTACCTTCTATTTCGTTAATTACTTGCGATTTATGACCCCATTTCTAGGTTGCCATTACAAGAAATTCTACATATGGGGTAGTTGTTGAGTTATCGGAGGTTCTACATTTTCGAACATTTGAATATCTAAATAGCTATAATTTATCTCGTTATTTTAGTTGGTATACACAATACCTGCAGGTATCATGGATACTAATTATAATAAGAGTTGAATAAAAATGATTATATACTTCTTTTTAATATGATCGGGAATGTGTAACCGTCAATAATTCATAACTTACCTATAGCAAATTAAGATAATTTTTTCTGAAGATAATAAAAATATTATTTATAAAATTTATATGTTTTGAAAAAATGAAAAAAAAAATCTTTATACGCTTCACAAACTTTACTAAATCATCTATAAAGTATTATTTTTTAATCTCCTCAGAAAAGGCAATCAGTTGACAGTAGTTTTTAGCACTGTTGGCCCAAACTAAAAGGTTTAATTATAGTTTAGCTGCATATAGACTCAGTCTTTAAGATGATGTGGATAGAAGAGATGCTCTCTACTGGACTAAATGACTGCTAATGAGGGCATGCCAAGCTAGCCTCTGTCACGCCATCTATTGGCATATAGGGATACTATGAAGTGGTGTAAAGAAGTATCCATTGGCAGATAGGGATACTATGAAGTGGTGTAAAGAAGTATCCATTGGCAGATAGGGATACTATGAAGTGATGTAAAGACGTATCCATTGGAAGATAGGGATACTATGAAGTGGTGTAAAGAAGTATCCATTGGCAGATAGGGATACTAAGAACTGATGTAAAGAAGTATCCATTGGCAGATAGGGATACTATGAAGTGATGTAAAGATGTATCCATTGGATGATAGGGATACTATGAACTGATGTAAAGAAGTATCTATTGGCAGATACTGTGGGGGCAGATTCATGCTTAGAGTTGTGACAATAGGATTTTAAAATCAGGTGCTCTTGGGTCACAGTCGAAATGAAATAGTATCGAGTGCTATATCCCAAGCAACCATGACACATTGTGCCAACATGGGCACTAGATGGTTAAATGGGCAAGAGATGGCAGACTGAAAAGTAGCCTAGAAGTTACATGGGGATAATGTGGTTTTCTAGTCTCATGGAATGTTACCTTGGGAAAAGGTTGGTTCAATGTGGCTAATCCATTCCATTGAATTGTTATATTGGCCCAACCTGATTAATATATAGCCTATCAACATTATAAGGCTGAAACTTGATAAACATAATCGGCAACAACTTGGGCCAAAATGGTATCAACATAACAGACCTTGCTGTATCATGTTGGCCCATTTTGCAAAAAAAAGACACACAGTACAAATACGATTTGTCAACCTAGTGCCCACATGGGCCCCATTAACTTGGTTGCTTGGGATATCGCTGATGTAGAATGATACAAAGCTGATCAATTCTCTCCGTCTATTATAGTTTCGGGATTTATAATTATAAAAGCATATTGTAACAACCCTATTCATGAAAAAATACAGGAAACATGGAACATTTTTTACATTAATTGACCGTTTATTTAGCCTAAATCTATTCTCCCAGAATAAATATGCCTATTAAAGATAAAATTATGATTTTTCATCATACAAAATTCTTCCTGAATTTTTTTAAGTAAAAACATATTCTTTAAAATTCCTGATGAACAAAAATAGGACAGAAATAATTTACCGTAGATTAAAAGATTAAAAATAGAGAAATAGAAATCTGTGCCTATTCAGTTCTATAGGATAATTCATCATAGAAACATCCGTAGATTTTGCCCATTTAAACCTACAGCAACATAGAACTCCTTCAAGTTCGCCTGATTGAAATGCAAACAAAACTGTACTCTGTAGACAAGATTTCAATTTAGATTGGTTCAAAACTCAGCCCGACATCGCTTGATGTTCCTAAGAGTAACTACACTCACACACTGCCCACACACACTACCCACACACACCTACACACACACACTACACACCACACACACACACCTATACACTCGCCATCAAATTGAAGCCAAAGAGCTTTTTCATTCTTTATCAAATGATGAATTAATGTACGAGATATTTAGGCAGTTCAGATTTGTATCTTGGAAAGTCTGTACCCAAATGAATGCTTCGCTAATTAAATTATAACGATATGCCATTTTGATTGATATTTTAGTACTAGTGTACTTGCCCATTTAAATTAGCAGGATATCATGTCAATAGTAAAAGAAATAAATATACAAGAAAAAAATATTTTAAAAAAATATATGAAAATATATAAATAAAAAGTATGTATAATATTTTTTATAAATATTTTATTATTAGAAATGATACAGATATTATTTATGATAATTGCTGACCGTACTTACAAATTGATTACGAAGCGATATTTTATTGATTTCATGATATATATTAAAAAGTTTTCTATATAATATTATATAAGAAATCTGTATTTTGGCTAGTATTATTTATATGTTTCTAATCTTCCCTTCATAAATCAATATATAAGAAAAAAAAAATAATAATATCTATTAATTAATAAAAAGAAAATATTGTGAATAAAATTGAATTCAAAATAATATTAATTTAAAGAAATTTTTTTATTAACAGTCATTGACTTAAATTATTATAAATATATTTAACCATTTATTCTTTTCATCTCACTTGTCGAATTTCTTAGTATTTTCAAACTTCTTTATATCAAAAAATCGGATTTCGTCGAAATAATACACATTGGAATCTAGGAATATTCCGAGAACAACTTTTGAGGCTCTGAAATTTCCTTTCATTTATGTCTTTTGGCCCATTTTTGGCTTCTTTTTTATTTATGTTATATATAGCTGACGTAACATTCCAGGAATTTAAGGTAAATATTTAATATTGATATATTCTATTAAAGGCAATTCATGATTTAAGTTTCCAAACTTCTCCACCAGAGGGATCTGTTTATTAGTATTGTGTCCTATTATTTATCGCTGAAGAAAAAACTTAATGTGATTTTTCCTTTAGCGATAAAAACTGCAAGTGTGAACACATTTTAAGAAGAGCTTTTTCCGCGGTATTAAAAACGGATGTGTGAAGCGGGCCATAGAGTAATAATATACTACATATGTTATTACATATCGAATATATGTACTATATTGAATGTTTAATAGGTGTAATATTCTAATGTTTTATTATTTCTAAGCTGTTTCGTTCATTCTACAAACCTTTATGTCTAATTAAAGAACATATTATTCATTCTGCTTACTCATATATCAATAGAGAAAATAAATAAACTTTATAACCTAACTTGAAGATTAATTTAGGCTATGAAAATAAGTTTTACTATTTAAATAGTATGGTTTGAACAGTGTTTAAGTTTTAAGTCCTTCGGCCTCCATAATTTGTGGGTGAAAGAATCAATTCCTTATACACGTTTTTGATTATTCTTTACATTGTTTTAGATTGCAGCTAGCACTATTTTAGATAGATTCCAGTTTATAGAGTGGAGATTAGAGAACTATTTGAGAGCTGTTTTGCTAGTTGAAAGTAACACATAGTGGATTGGAAGTCCTATGCCTGTAGCTTATCGCAGCGCGATAAGCTGGAATCGAAATCAGTCAGGTGGGAAAATGTGTTTATTGCGTTTATTAAGAATTAGTTTGTAGTTGTTGAGTGTGGTCGTAATATTAATAGTGATCGGTAATTGAGTGAAAGAAAAAGCGGTGTAATTATTATTGTATATAGTTAACAAAAATCTCCTTTATAGTAATGTAAATATCATTAATATTTGTTCTAATGAAGTTCCTTAATATTCCACACGAGTCCTTAAAAATAATGATAACTAATAATGACAACTAATTAATAAGGGGAAGTTTTAGTTGATAGAATTATATTATTCCGAATTTTAGAATCTTTTATATTTCGGTACCTCGCTTTTTCATTCGCCAGGAATGAGTGCATTTTTCATGGTTACTGTGTTTGGAATGTGCTTCCTCATTATATAATTTCTATTCAATTATGTGAATTTAATAATCAACTGAATATGAGTACAATAATTCTTATTCTTGAGCAGTGTGATATTTACCGATTAAATGCCACTAGTGTATACGAGCCATAAAAAATTACGGTAATTTAATATTATCAATTTTATGTTCACTGATGGTAGTTCAATTTGTGTAATAATTATTATCCCTGAAACCGTTATTGCTGCAATATTTTCAACTGAATAAAATAATGTTATACCGTATCCGTGATACCAGTCGTTTCATTATTAAATTCTCTGTTTGATTGATTATTTTTATATTTATTCCCCCATGTACTGTATCAAGGATACTTTGCACAATATTAACACCCATCCATTCATGGTATCATGGATACCTTAATTAATATTATAATTTATCCACTTTCTATTATGTACATTTTATATAATCTTTAAATCCATCTATTCACTGTATCATGGATACTTTATACAATATTCATTCATCCAACCACGGTATCATGGATACTTTAAATTAAATTGTAATCTATCCACTTTATAATTGTATCATGGATACTTTCAATAATATATTATATTTTTTCACTCTGGCATCATGGATACTTTACAAATCTATACTAACAATTTCCCTCGTGTGTTTATATATTCATTTGGTGTTCGCTTTTACTCGACGGGTATTAAACATGAAGAATGTAACTATGATAAGCACGGGAATATATTGACTTGATATTTAAATTGTTTTTATTCAATTTCTGTATGTATTTTATTTATAAAATAAATTAGACTATGCAGAAAATTTAATTTTAATTGAATTCATTAAAAGTAATCTATCAACGTTTAATAAATTATCATTGAAGACCCGTTATTTCTAACGGGCAAATACACTAGTAATATTTATAATCTACCCACTCTCTCCTTCTTTTTTATCCTAGGTACCCCTCTTCCATTGCACTAATGACATCCCCTCCATTCACATTTTAAGTGGCACCGTTTCATTCATCACATCTTCATTAATTCCCATTGCCGTAGTGCATTTTCCCCCGTTTCTCCCACAGCGAGAGTTAGGTGCAAGCTGCCATGCTTACAAATGTACACACGAACACTCGCTGGATTTCGACACCTCTCCGAACACCTTTACAACCCTCACTAATACGCTCAGTTTCGTTACGGAATTGGTTCGGGAGTGACGTGCTGTGTCCGGGAAGTTCCAGGAGAATTCCGGGCAATTCCCTCTTGCCTCTCGTTTTAAGAATGGGAGTGTTTTGAAATCGTGACATGTAGATTAAGATGAATGTTAGAAGGGGTATTTCTTAACTGATATCTTTCTTATTTTAAATAGTTTGTTTTGAACATGGAACTATTGTTTGAAAGATACCACGTGTTTAGTAAGATGAAACACATTTTAAAAGGATGGTATGAATTTATTTCTATTGAAGGTAAGATATATGAAAATTAATTATATGTTTTCATTAAAAATATAGTTCTTCTCAATAAATAGTGATCTATGTTTGACTTATTTTTTATTGTACATTTAAGAACATAATTCATAAATGAAAATAAAATTTTGTAAATAAATAAAGTCAGTTTATTTTTAGCCGATAATTTTTTTTCCAGAATCGATAGTTTAAAACATAATATTTTGAAATGATTAAGAGTTACGTCACATTTGTGAGATTTTATTAAGAAATAAATGATTAAAACAATTCATATTTAATCATTTCTGCAAGTTCGGTACCTATTTCAAAATTAATTCAAATTACAAAAAAGAAAATTAGTTAGTTTACTTTAATTGGTAAATATATTTAACTGCCAATTTATATTTCATGATGATAATAGTTATTCACTAATTTCCTTTATATAGTAATATTATTATTATTTATAATATTAACATACATTTACTAATAATTTATTGTTCTAAATCGAACATATATCTTATATATGAATAAATAGATTGTATAATTTGTAAATGAATGAAAATAAAAACAACAAATACAATATATATGCATTAACAATTCCATTAAACTTTCCCTAATAAAGGTAAAATACAAATAATATTCTACATATAATGACTATGCATTATATGCATATAATGCTATTATATATGCATATAACTATCATCAAAATAATCAAAAAGAAAAATCACCGGTCATAGAAAAGAAAATATAACCAAATGTTGTTGCTAGGTATTGCTCATATATAATGTAAATAAAATAAAGTTTACAATATATCAAAGTCATTTCAAGACGTGCTTTCTTTTCCATGAAATCCTATGTACCAGAATTCTCGGAAGGTTTGTTTTCTATGTAAATACTACTTTAAAAATTTAACGATACTCCCAAGGAAGAATCTCGTAACTGTCTGTGTCAGATGCTCGTGTGAAATCACTTACGCTTGCAATTTGGGAAGCGAGGCCCGAGTACGGCTACGGAACTGCATATCGTTAACCCAGATTTGTTTTGAAGCAACATTTGCATATCTGGCATAGCCCAGTCGAGAACATTGTGACCGGCAGTTCAATGGTCCATTGGAGTAAAAATTTATCGAATATTATACGGTAAATTATAATGATTGTAGACATTATTGACCGGATTATTTTATAGGGAATGTCCTACGAAAGATGATAGAGTGAGTGTTTTAAATGATGAATTATGAATGTATTTTGGTCTAATCATTTATTGTAGTAGATAGATGATCTTTTTATCATCGAATTCATATAAATAAATATTTTTATATAAAGTTTTTAATTTCAAACTATTCTTTCATATGAAATAATGTCTAATAACTTCATTAAGATTATTAATTAACTTTTTTTTTTTGGTTGTTTAAATTCCCATTGACAGCTCTAGAGGCTCCTGTCTCAATCCCAGTAACCATTCGAATTCTGCCAGGCAATTAGGACTTCAGTCCCAGGACAAATTGCCTAAGCAGATTCATTTACTCAGCCTGCAGCTTGATATGATGTACAATATGCATCGGTTATTGTTTAACCCTATAGGGTAAGTTACGAATTATCGGTCAGGTGTACATATTCGGTCATATAAGAAAAAACAGTATGAACATTGTTATTATTGCACAGTGTAATAATAGCAATTTTTATATTGTTTTTTTTTATATGACCGAAGATGAGTACTGACCGATAATTCGGAACTTACCCTAGCTACTCTAAATTCTTAATGCTAAATTGATATTTTTTCCTAATAAATAGAACAATTTTTTTTCTTTTAAATAAAACAGATTTTGTTATTAAATAAATAGATTATCGTATACCTATTTGCCAATTTTTTTTTTTTCAATTTTGTTTCATCGGATCGAAATGGCTTTCCTATAAATTTAATATTAAATTTCTTATTTATATAATATCGCCAAAATACCTATAATTGTTTTTGATTATCATAATCATAACTAACTATGCATTGAATTGAGTAATACTATCATAATTAGTATACCTGTACTTTTTCCTCTTTATTTATTTATTCTTCAGTATGTTTAGAACATACCACTATTATTAGTATGAATTAAAAACTATCTTTACATCAAAACTATTTATTTATCAAGCTATTAGTAAATCTATGTTAATTTATTGTTTTCATTGTGTATTGGAACATATCTAATAATGTTAAATTATGCCGTTTATTTGTATATTATATTACTATAGTAAATAATCTATACGTTAACTAATATGAATTAAAAAATGAATAAAATTAAGGTAAATATTACCTGGACAATTTTCAACCCTTCTAATGGTGACTGAAATCAATAAATATTTACTAGTTTTTCACCAAAGGATAAATTTCATGTGCATCTAATTATTTAAATATGTTTCTCAGGGCACTATTAGCCCAATATTGGCAATGATGGGGCAATGTTGTACAAATATTGGTAATATTGGGACAATATTGTAACGATATTGGGGCAATGTTGTAATAATATTGGGACAATATTTGGATAATGTTGTAATAATATTGGGACAATATTGTAATAATATTGGGATAATGTTTTAATAATATTGAGACAATATTGGGACAATGTTGTAATAATATTGGGACAATGTTTTAATAGTATTGGGACAATATTGGCATAATATTGGGACAATATTGGGACAATGTTTTAACAATATTGGGACAATGTTTTAATAATATTGGGACAATGTTTTAATAATATTGGGACAATATTGGCATAATATTGGGACAATGTTTTAACAATATTGGGACAATGTTTTAATAATATTGGGACAATGTTTTAATAATATTGGGACAATATTGGCATAATATTGGGACAATGTTTTAATAATATTGGCATAATATTGGGACAATATTGGGACAATGTTTTAACAATATTGGGACAATGTTTTAATAATATTGGGACAATATTGGCATAATATTGGGACAATGTTTTAACAATATTGGGACAATGTTTTAATAATATTGGGACAATATTGGGACAATGTTACCTCTAAGGAACATTATTAGTTGTATTCTGTCGTCTCAAATTGGATCATGAAAATATTTATAAAGAAGTAAAAAAAGAAAAGTGTTAAAATAAATATTAAATTTATTTGTACTTTCTAATATATCAGGTAAGAAGAGAAAATATTTATGTCGATAACATTAGGGAATTAAAATGCGTCGCTATGCAGTGAGGAATTTTAGGAATTTAGAACAGTGTTGCTATGGCAACTGAAAAAGAGAGAAATTGGGTGGCATAAAAATATTTCCGAACGATTTATTATTTGTGGTATTATTCGGAGTGTAATTAATATAATTAGGATTAAGAAAGAGGACATCAATTCACACCGCTTTTGAGAAGTTCAATTAAAATAAATATCAATAGGTAGAATTGTCCTTTTTAGAATTTAATGAATAATCTTTAATGAACAAATAAAACATCTATATTTGATAAAATAATAAAATAAAATGAAAACACTGTGAGAGATGAATGAAAATTGTAGTCTATATGAAGGAAGCCCTATACATGTTTTTAGATTGTTAGGTAAGTACTATTTATAAACGTAAATAATATTTCGACGTGACAGAAATTTATGTGATATCATCTACATCGTCAGTATCGTAAAAAACATCATAGCACGTATGTAAATGTACATCATAAGCATCGTTCAGACTATCGTAGTGTAAATGTACATCGTCAGCATCGTTCAGACTATCGTAGTGTAAATGTACATCGTCAGCATCGTTCAGACCATCGTAGTGTAACTGTACATCGTCAGCATCGTTCAGACTATCGTAGTGTAACTATATCGTCAGCATCGTTCAGACTATCGTAGTGTAACTACATCGTCAGCATCGTTCAGGCTATCGTAGTGTAACTACATCGTTCAGACTATCGTAGTGTAACTACATCGTCAGCATCGTTCAGACTATCGTAGAGTAACTCTACATCGTCAGCATCGTTCAGACTATCGTAGTGTAACTACATCGTCAGCATCGTTCAGGCTATCGTAGTGTAACTACATCGTTCAGACTATCGTAGTGTAACTACATCGTCAGCATCGTTCAGACTATCGTAGTGTACCTGTACATCGTCAGCATCGTTCAGACTATCGTAGTATAACTGTACATCGTCAGCATCGTTCAGACTATCGTAGTGTACCTGTACATCGTCAGCATCGTTCAGACTATCGTAGTGTACCTGTACATCGTCAGCATCGTCCAGACTATCGTAGTGTAACTACATCGTCAGTATCGTTCAGACTATCGTAGTGTAACTGTACATCGTCAGCATCGTTCAGACTATCGTAGTGTAACTACATCGTCAGTATCGTCCAGACTATCGTAGTGTAACTACATCGTCAGCATCGTTCAAACTATCGTAGTGTAACTACATCGTCAGCATCGTTCAAACTATCGTATAGTAACTACATCGTCAGCATCGTTCAAACTATCGTACCTCACTTCTTCCATTTCTTTCATCTCATTTAAATGACAAAAAGTCCATTTTATTATCACAATTATACCCAATTTACTATGTATAAATTTGATAAAATATATATTTAAATAATGACTTTTTTACTACATTAAATTTCATAAATCAAAACTTTATACAAAAACTACTTCTTATATCTCCAAAAGAATAATTTTGCAAATTATTGATATACTATAAACATTGCTACGATATTTTTAATCAATTATATTAAATAACAAATACTTTATCAAAGCTGTTTTGTATTGAAATATGAAAAATGTTACCACGATTGGGTAGCAAATAAGGAAAAGTAACTATCTAACTTTTGTGGGTTTAATGGTCCTCTACTTCTAGAAGAAATTCTCAATAATATCTGAATTAATTAACTCAAGTATGTGAAAATGTTATAAACAACATACTTAATTATGTAAGTGCATACCCAAGTGCGTGTCGACAAGTCCAAACTTCGACACCATCTCGACATGTGTGTAATGTCGAGTAGTCACGAACCTTTTCAGCAAGAGTTAATGTTATCTGTCACGCAGGCAATGTCACAAAGCTATACAATTAATAACTTAATCACTGTCAGAAACAGTAATTAATGAACTTATCAACGTTAATATTGCATTATCTTTTATGTGCGTATGATAGTGAATGCACTTGTGGCTCATGGGTATTGAATCGAACTTAACTTGGGAATATAAGTACGAGTAATTCTAAAGGATAGGCTGAGAAAATGGTAAATAGGCATCGTTATATTTAAATCTTAAATAGGGTAAGTTACGAATAGTCAGTCAGTACTACATCTTCGGTCATATAAGAAAAAACGATAAAAAATTGTTATTATTACACAGTGCTATCTAATACTTCTGCAAACCCGGGTTTGCAGAAGTATTAGATAGCACTGTGTAATAAAAACAATTTTTATCGTTTTTTCTTATATGACCGAAGATGTAGAACTGACCGATTATTCGTAAATTATCTTCATATGACTACTGATATTATAGGTAAATTATATGCTACTGATATTAATTAGGCTATTTAAATACTGATATTGAAGCTGAAAATATGCTACTATAATTAGGCTTAAATTACTTAAATGATTAATAATTAAATGATTAGGCTTAGATTGCTTAAGGAGTAATAATAATTGAAATACAATGTATTTCTCCCGTAACTTCATTCATTAAATTCTCGTAAGTTTAAACTCCCGTTACTTCATTCACTAAATTCATTAGTGATTCTATATCTCATTCATTATTTATGAATGCTTTTCAAATTATAGAATTTAATGAAGAGAAAAACACTTTGCGGTAACTAATGAGTCAACAAAGTGATGAAAGAAAATTAAGAAATGATGATTGAAAGAACAAAGTGATGAAAAAAGAGAAAAGTGATGACACATACTGACTGCATCATAACTAAATTTTTGCTCAAAGTATTGAAATATTTTTCATGTTTATCTTTAAATCATAATAACTAGTACAGTACCTGTTGTTCAATCAGCGACTGTTCAATTAATACAATGGGTTTAAGATTATATTCAAATGCATACATTTATATACAATATATTTAATTTATCATCAATTATATTTTTTACTATTTATGGACAAAAATTATTAATTTTCTTGTGACTTCTCGTAACAATGATACTGCAGCAAATTATTAGTTTTCCTTTTCTATTACTGTTTCTTTGATTTTTCTCTTATTTACACCAACTTTATGAAGCGCTGTTGATAGAATGACTGTTTAACCCATTTTGTGACACACGGACAGACAGACGAGGCTGTTATTATAGTATAGATTAATTAATCTACGTATCTGGGTTACCAATATATTATACATATTAGCGTAGAATGATGAATATGTAGAATCATATCAGTGGATACACAATGTATCTATCATAATAATACCCGTAGTGAGTTTATTTATTTATTTGGTTTCCGCTTTTACACTATGGGTATTAAACATGAAGAATGTAACTATGATACGCACGGGAATATATTGACTTGATATTTAAATTCCTTTTTAAATGTATTTTATCTATGAAAAAAATAGGACTATGCAGAAAATTTAAATTTAATTTTAATTGAATTCATTGAAAGTAACCTAATAACGGGTAATAAATTGGTATTGATGTTGATCTGTTATTTTTAATGAGAAAATACACTATGTAGTAATTAAATAATGTTTAACTGCAGGCATGTAAATAGATATTCCAAATCTTCATTTAACTTCACAATTCAATAATTCAAGAATATGGAGCTATATTATAATGTGTACATTTGTACTTACTAAATCATTTTCACATAATAAATGGTATAGAAAATAAAGGCAGGTTCGTCTAACTGCATAAGTTTGGATTCAGAATTTCAATGGAAGTCATCCTTTGAAACCAAAGCTGTAATCAGCAAACTGGAAAAGCGATGAATAGACTGTAAAGGAATAGGGAAAGGTAAAGGTAAAGTGTACAGGTAAAGTGTAAAGGTAAAGTCGTTAACAAATCAGTAAGCAGTAAGACTCTAGCTCACTATAGAGGATAGTCTTTTTAATTAATAAAAGGTTTAACTTCCCTGCATTATATTTCTGCCAGAAATACAAAATGGTTAATTTCTTTGTGTATAATTTAATGGCTCCATTTATATCACAGTTAGAACTCATGAACTCTGTGGTTCTGAAGATTATTTATCACTGGGACATATTTAAATTACCTAAATTATGCAACGTATCACAATTCGGTCTTATAGACTCTAGTAAACGGGGTGACCGGTCAATTCGCCGGAAACACATTCGCCACACGACACATTCGCCGAAAAATATGATTATTTAAAAAGGTAAACAAATTTATCTCATATGTCCAGATGAAATTGCATATAACTATTCCTTTTATAAAATATTGACAATATGGAGAAATGTATTTGAGTACAAAAGGAAGTCGAAATCAATTATGTTCAGCAACTCCTTTTAACCCGAATGAAGTTGACTATCAGAATCAACGGGAGAGTTTGACTATGTGTCAGAAAAACAAGTGTCTTATTTATAAATCTACGGTTCTGTATTTTTTACAAGTTGCTGTGTGTTGTCCGGCGAATGTGTTTTCGGCGAATGTGTTTTCGGCGAAAGTGTTTTCGGCGAAAGTGTTTTCGGCGAATGTGTTTTCGGCGAATGTGTTTTCGGCGAAAGTGTCTTCGGCAAATTGACCTAGAACCAGTAAACTGTCTTAAATTTATAGGGAGAGATAAATCTAATTTCTCCATGAATTATTGCTGTGCAAGCAGCATATAGTGAATGAGTAGTAAATGTAGAAGTAGAGAGAATTTAAAAGTAGTAGAATTTAGCAAAAATAATTATTCCACTTAATTTCATGGAATGTGAAAATATATTAAATTTTTAGTTGGTTCTACTTTATTTTAATAAACAAACATCGATAGGAAGTTCGTTTAGAGGATTGACATCAATTTTTTTTAATTCGAAAAGAAAATAGGGCTGTGCAAAAAATAAACTTGACGTAGAATTCCATGAAACTCTGTTACTTTATTTTGTTTATAGAATTAAACGTCCTCTCCACTCTAAATTAAAAAAATCTGGAATTGCTTTAAATATGTAGAGCTTAGGTTATATAACATATAACAGAAAGCAGAATTTAAATCGATCAAGTATTCTATTCACAATTAATTATATAAGAAATATTCACATCTCTTTTTTTTTTTTTCATTCTGAGAATCATAAGAAGACAAAGGCTCCATAATTGAGTAGATATGTTCGTTCGTATATACATACATAGTACATACCTATTCAAATGCAGTGTTTCAAAATGAACAGTTCTCTAGATCGGAAAGATGTTATGTTATATGAAAACTATTAGTGGGAAATACTTAATTAGGATCTAGTTAGCCTATCGGACATGCAGGCTTTTTCTTTGCTTGAAATTCAGAGGGGTAGTAGAAAGAACGGAAACAAATCTTAAATTACATATTATAATAAAAAAAGAACCAAATTTGAAAAAAAGTTTTATAATCAGTAACCTTAGTTCTAATGAATAGAGAAATAAAAAAATTAGAATGTAGGGGACCTTTAATGATTTTCCAATATAAAAAAGAAGAATATTCATTTAAATTCCGGTAAATAAGTACAGTTTCTCAATAATAGTTGTGTGATAGAAAATAAGACTGTATCTCACAGATATATTGGCTATCATGGATAGACCAAGAAACACCTTATAGGTGGCAAGCCTGCAGCCTCGTAGAGTAACTGTTAGCTTGGGGACACTTTGTAGATTGGTGTCTGTAGACACTGTAGATGATTGGTTAGGCCTAAAAATACGATATATGATGACATATAAAGGCAACATGAATTAGAGTGCACCTGGTGATATATTAGTGGAGGCATACCCCGTTCCTATTACAACTCACACTTATGACAATCAAATAAGTGTGGGACATGTCTTGCAATTATTACTCCTGGTAATATACTGTATTATGCAGTGACTTCAAGCCTGTATATTATATTTGGTCTAACTATCTACAGTGTGTAGACTCTAGAGGCTTCATCATATACAGTGTCTACAGGCCTCTATCTACAGTGTCTACAGGCCTCACCATCTACAGTGTCTACAGGCCTCATCATCTACAGTGTCTACAGGCCTCACCATCTACAGTGTCTACAGGCCTCACCATCTACAGTGTCTACAGGGCTCATCATCTAGTGTCTACAGACCTCATCATCTACAGTGTCTACAGACCTCACCATCTACAGTGTCTACAGGGCTCATCATCTACAGTGTCTACAGGCCTCATCATCTACAGTGTCTACATGCCTCGCTACATACAGTGTCTACATGCCTCTATATCTACAGTGTCTACAGGCCTCACCATCTACAGTGTCTACATGCCTCTCTATCTACAGTGTCTACAAGCCACTCTACCTACAATATCTACGATTTACAGGCTTTATCGACAGTGAGGCCTTTACACCGTATCGGTTGAAGAACACTATCGAGGACCTCACTCACACATATTGAAGATCAGGTGTAAGTTAATCCGATTACATTCTCTCTACAACTCTATTCAATTATCGAACATTTAGCCTCTGAGTATATCCCCTTAAAACTTTTATATCAGATACAGAACCTACAAAAGTTGAACATAATTCATTGCTAGATTTTTGTTATGGGAAATCATTTAAAAACATTTAATTATTGGATATTTTACGGGAAATTGAAGCACTGTAAAGAAAGTGAACGTTTGTTATTTTCAATATAGGGATTAATTAAAGAGATAAACTGATGGCTGACGTAATTTTAAACAGTAAGTTATGTATCAATAATAAATTATATATTTCCTTTCTGGTAGGAACTAAGTAGGGAAAACATAAGACAATATATTAATTATAAATACTCTAATAAAATAAAATTAATTAGTTAATAAAGAAAGTAAATAAGTTCTATGTTAACTTCGCTTACCTTACTGTCTATCTTTAGTAGAAACTGATTGTATTTTATAGATAAAAAATAGTGTAAAATAAAGGATTATTGTGATAACCAATTAGATGAACATAGTGTTAGAAAAATATACAGTACGAGTATGGACTTATGATACAGAATAGACGTAAATACACTGATACTCATATCTACATACTCTCACATACATGTCTACATACTCTCACATACATGTCTACATACTCTCACATACATGTCTACATACTCTCACATACATGTCTCTAGTCTTTCACATACATGTCCATACACTCTCACATACATGTCTCTAGTCTTTCACATACATGTCCATGCACTCTCACATACATGTCTCTAGTCTTTCACATACATGTCTATAGTCTTTCACATACATGTCTATAGTCTTTCACATACATGTCTACAGTCTTTCACATACATGTCTCTAGTCTTTCACATACATGTCTACAGTCTTTCACATACATGTCTCTAGTCTTTCACATACATGTCTACAGTCTTTCACATACATGTCTCTAGTCTTTCACATACATGTCTACAGTCTTTCACATACATGTCTATAGTCTTTCACATACATGTCTATAGTCTTTCACATACATGTCTCTAGTCTTTCACATACATGTCTACAGTCTTTCACATACATGTCTACAGTCTTTCACATACATGTCTACAGTCTTTCACATACATGTCTACAGTCTTTCACATACATGTCTACAGTCTTTCACATACATGTCTATAGTCTTTCACATACATGTCTACAGTCTTTCACATACATGTCTACAGTCTTTCACATACATGTCTATAGTCTTTCACTTACATGTCCATACACTCTCACATACATGTCTCTAGTCTTTCACATACATGTCTACAGCCTTTCACATACATGTCTACAGTCTTTCACATACATGTCTATAGTCTTTCACATACATGTCTACATACTCTCACATACATGTCTCTAGTCTTTCACATACATGTCTCTAGTCTTTCACATACATGTCTCTAGTCTTTCACATACATGTCTCTAGTCTTTCACATACATGTCTCTAGTCTTTCACATACATGTCTACATACTCTCACATACATGTCTCTAGTCTTTCACATACATGTCTCTAGTCTTTCACATACATGTCTATAGTCTCTCACATACATGTCCATACACTCACCCATACATGTCTATAGAGTTTTTATACATGAGTGCCACACTCCTCTGCAATACAGTGTCACTGTTAAAATGCATCTCGAGGGTAGTTCGAAGCGTGAGGAAGACAAAGAGGGGAAATACTTGAGAATGTATGGAGAATAGAGGGAAGAAGTTCAATGTACCCAGAGGGGAAGTTGAGGTGGGTAAGTAGGAGATTGAGTGACACAGGTAGCAATGCTTCTTGAGGCAACATTGGGACAATATCGTCAATATTGGGACAGTGTTGTAACAATATTGGGGCAATGTTGTAACAATATTTGGGCAATGTTTTAACAATATTGGGGCAATGTTTTAACAATATTGGGGCAATGTTGTAACAATATTGGGGCAATGTTGTAACAATATTGGGGCAATGTTGTAATAATATTGTCAATGTTGTACAATATTGACAATATTGTAACAATATTGGGGCAATGTTTTAACAATATTGGGGCAATGTTGTAACAATATTGGGGCAATGTTGTAATAATATTTCCACAATAGGCATTGTTACATAGAGACCTCTGTTATAAATTTTCCAGGTAACTATATGATATTTTCCGCTTTAGTTACGCTGCAGGAAAAAAGAGTCAACTGTTATGAGTAAATATATAATTAAAAATAATGATCATTATACCTACTTTAATGAGAAACTGAAGAGGTTTTAGCACAAACATTATAAAATAATTTAATTGACCAAAATCTGATTATATTTGTGCAACCTTTTATTTCCTAATTATATTATGATTATTTTCTATCATTTTTATAATGATAGAAAATAATGATAAAATGATTAAATTTTATTATTACGTATTTTCAATTTGAATGAATTAAAATATTGAAGGGAAATCTAAAGGAATAATTATTTCTTACTGTTATTGCTGAATGGAAGCATAGATACACGAAACCAAAATAGGTAACTCATAACTTATGTTACAAAGGAAATTCAAGATGGCGGTAAAAAATGACTTGCAGTAACTTTTCTTTTTTCTGTGTGTATGACCAAAACGTTATTCAAATGCTATTTAGCAGTCAAGTTACTTTAAATTATTTCTAATAGTTAGTATTGAACGTTAGGCCAACCATTTATCTCAACATTCATTTTCTTGTAACTAGGAAATCTTAATTCATTTGCAAGCATAAATTGTTTCAATTGACAGGCAAAAAGATGGAAATTCAAATTTAGTTTGAATTTTGCTTACTAAAATTGTCTCAAATTTTAAATAGTGAAATAATCTTCATCACTCGATTCTAGATCCAGACCACAATTTTCATGAACTATATAATTTTTTAATTCAAATTATTAAATATATACCAGTTCTCAAGTCATTTCAAATTACCCTATTCACTATTCCCCCCCCCCTCTTCCCAATTCATCTTCTTAACAAGAACAAGTTCTTTGGCTGGTTGTCTAGTTCTTTGGCTGGTAGTTGTTGTTCCATTAATCACTTAGCAGACTTCACATGACTGATGGCAGTTGAGAAGAGAGCTAATAAATTCCATAATCGCCATCAGCCTCACGGACTGTAGCGCGGCAATTGCTCAAAAGTTAAGTTTGCTCATAAGCCTTTTAGTGTACGATGAACTTTTAAGAACTTTATCCTATGCACTCCAAATCAATTGAAACACATTTCTTTTCTCACCATATCTCAATTATTCTATTCCTTTATCTATTCACAGCATTGCAAATATTAATGGGACACGGCAGTTAATTTCTACCTAAACAACGGATAATAAATATGGAGGCCTAGAAATTGCAATGCGTTGTAGCGGTAGTTTATTGCCAATGATAAACCATCGTTAGTGTGAATGATACATCACTCCAATGATAAACCATTGTTAGTGTGAATGATACATCACTCCAATGATGAACCATTGTTAGTGTGAATGATACATAACTCCAATGATAAACCATTGTTAGTGTGAATGATACATCACTCCAATGATAATAATTGTTGCACTGTCATAAAACTCAATGATAAATTGCTACAATTATCATAGGTATTGGCTAAAAGTAAACCACCAGTGTGGTATACAATAATCAATTCGTTATTAGGCGGAATGGTTTGGTATTCTGGTAATTTTTCGGGATAAGTTTTGTTGTGTGCAGTTGAGTAATTGAAGACTCACAATTAGTCCTAACTTTGACAGTCTCTTTTTCCAGGTGACGCACTGCGACAGTCTTTTGTTTGTCATTAGAGAAACATTGGGAAAACAAGAGAATTTAGTCGGTGATTCTCCAGAGGTTTTTACAAACTTACAATCAAATTATAACTCCTGAGGTATATTTTCAAACATTGCGTTTGTCTGCAGTCCTCAACTTCGGCAAAGAAATACAAGGGACTTTCAGAAGACAATTGGCACCGTGTTTGCAGTTTTTTTGAGGTGGTTAACTCTTATGCTGCTGAACTAAAGAAAATTAAAACTCGTAGTTCTCACGTTGTAGAATTCAATGTGTAAAAATAGTCTAGAATTTCAAGTTAGAGAGAAGCGTGAACAATAATCAATTATCAATGAAAAGTAGTAATAAAAAAAAAAAACGTATCAATTATTTAATTAAAATAATCTGTGTTTTAGACATACAAAAGTTAGTCCAATTTCTGTATGATCTACTTCATATTTTCATAACTTAAAACCGATTAAATTATATCTTTTTAATATTTTTAAACTTCATTCTTCACCTTTTAATCGACTTCATTTATATTAATTAAAAAAATAATCACTTGATACGGAACTAGACGTTTTATACATTTTACCAGTATAGGGTAAGTTCTTAATTATCGGTCAGGTCCACATTTTCGGACACGTAAGAAAAAATAATATATTGGTTAATATTTTTTTTGGTATCCATGATACATAATAAAATAAAAATAAAATAATAATTACTATACAATTTTTTCTTGTGTGTCCGAAAATGTGGACCTGACCGATAATTTAGCCCTCACCCTAATCATTAATATTTAAACTATCGTCATGTTCCCAATTTTTGAGGCACGCATTTTTTCACTATCAAGTTCATTCGCTGTAACAATTTACTATATATCGTCCACATGAATAACGTATAATTCTCTGAGTATTAAAATATGTTTTTCCTTACAAAGTTAAGTACCTGATATTCTATTCTCTAAGAACTTAAAATAAAACATTTTGTTGCCGTATAAATAAACTACGAAAAATTGTGATAAAATATTAGAATATAATTGTTTACCCATAATGAAATAAAATCCAAAGGAAAAATATTTAACGGAATGAGGTACAAACAACAGGAGATAAACAATCCTAGCAAAATACAAGGTATTTTTCCGTAGAAATAATGAATAAAGAAAACGAGTGAAAAAAACAATGAGTTATTTGTTATTGGAAATGATAAAAGCAATGGGAAAATATACGATAGTGAACAGAGACATGCATTATTAGACAATGTATGCCTGTATTATTAGACAATGCATGTCTGCATTATTAGACAATGCATATCTGCATTATTAGACAGTACATGCCTGCATTATTAGACAATGCATGCCTGCATTCTTCTCTCCCTCTCCAATACATTAGAGTGCATTGAAAATAACAACAACAGTGAAAAGCATGACTCAGCACATTTCTGCATGGGGATTATCATTCTGCTGAAATGAGCGAGAAAACATGGGAATATGTATTAAAAGATTGAAATTTGAAGATAAATTTAAATTAAAAAATTGAAATCTGAAGAAAATTCTAAATTTAAAAATTGAAATAGGAAGAAAATTCTAAATAAAAAAATAAAAAAATTGAATATTATTTTAAATTTCAAAAGCTTTGTAGTAAAAAAAATTAAACTTGGTAAAAGTATAACCAACACGAAATGTATAGTGTTCAATATAATCATGCATGACTTTTTCTCATCAATTCAATATAGGCTACCAAATCATGATAACAAAAAACTAAGTTTTATGCCCAAACTTTTCACTTCAAACTGCGCATTATAGTGGCTAAAGAAATACAGTTTTTGTCAGTATCACATTTCTGCATTGCTATATAGCACATGAACACGATAGCACATATGCAAATCATTATTGGTTGATAGGGATAATAATCGTTATTTATTGTACCTTGTTATCGTGGTTAAAGGCTTCTTCATTCTATTTATGAGTTAAATGAATTTGCTATCATTTTCTTTCAATATGAATCAAATTATGATATTTCAATGAATTCATTTATGTAGGTTCAGAAGGTGTCAGGAAATTCCGCATAAAAAAAATCGCCGCCAAAAAATTCGCCGCACGAAATTTTCGCAACAAGTTTTCTTTTATATAATAATCAAAATCCATTTGTAATTAATTACTGATAAAATATTTCTGACAAAATTCTCATTACTAAATATATCTATTTCCAATAATTAATTTTCAATAGATAAATATTAGTCGCATAAATGAATAGATTGTAGAATTGTATATTTGTAAATATAGTAAATTGATTTCATTTATGCTATTCGTCATCATATGAATGTGTTCATTATTCATTGTTTTAAAAAGCTGATTATTATAAATGCAACATTAGAAATGAAGGGTATTGTCTTACGCACTCAATGGTTCCTACCTCTTTATAAGAACGTTTAGAATTAAGGTTATTGTGCCATTTTCCCTATACGAGGGCAAGCGTCCATATTTCACCCTCCCTCTTTCGATTCATGGGATATTCCAGGGATATTCCGGGGATATTTTGGGAGTTCTTTTCTGACTGCATTGATAGTGGACAACAAAGACCAGAATGGAAAAGACTGCTCAGTGAAAGGGGCCAGCCAGTCTTTTGTCTAGAAAGTCTTTCAGTCTTCGGTTTATATCGAATGAGACTTCGCTTGCAGGGCATCACAAGCGTCTTTTTGGAGCACGTTTTCTTAGCAAGAATACTGCCAATTTGATTATTAAGTAAATCTGCAATTTTTGGATAGATTATAATAATAAAATTCATTGCGAAGTATTCGCTGCAATATTAATATATTTTAACAGTTATATTTAGATGTATTTGTTAATAAAAACCTTCTGAAATCTTCATCCGGTTTTTGATTCGTATCAGTTAATTTAAACTTCACATCATAGTATAGATAATTTCAAAAATAAATTTAAAAAAACATGAAATAAAAAAATTGTAACTGTAATACTATTATTATATATTAATGTAAATTGACATTTTATTTAATAATACATTGCAAATAATTCAATATCCTAACAATAAATGCGGCAACTCCATAAAATCTCGTACATTTCTCAAAAATGATGAATCAGCTTCTCTATTTTAAATCTCGGATAATTTTCCAGGGAAATAAAATTGAAGCGAAAATTGAATATACATTATCTAAATAAATTACCAAACATTAAATAGAAGACCGTTGCACTTTCGAGACACTCACAGTTCCCGGAAACTGGTTGTCAACAATAGATCATGATAGGTGGTCAGATTGGGTCATGATCTATAATCACTTTACGACTACTGAGAGTGTCTGGGTAGTATGAGGATTAGATATATACTAAATAAGGAACATTATTTAAAGATGCTATTTGTTTTATTCAGTAAATTGGTGATATACTCACATGATTGTTATATCTCGCATTATAAATTCAGAGCTATCATTGTCACTGGCAGAGCAATTCTTCACCAGTAAAATAATAGCAATTGGGAAGGCGATAAATTTAAAGGCGGAGAATTAGTGTACCATAGCACGCTATATTTACTGTGTGACTTCTGTGTATTTTACTGAGTGACTTCAGTGTATTTTACTGGGTGACTTCTGTGTATTTTGCTGTGTGACTTCTGTGTATTTTACTGTGTGACTTCTGTGTGTTTTGCTGTGTGAGTTCTGTGTGTTTTGCTGTGTGACTTCTGTGTATTTTACTGTGTGACTTCTGTGTGTTTTGCTGTGTGAGTTCTGTGTGTTTTGCTGTGTGAATTCTGTGTGTTTTGCTGTGTGACTTCTGCGTGTTTTGCTATGTGAATTCACGCTATATTTGCTGTGTGACTTCTGTGTATTTTGCTGTGTGAGTTCTGTGTATTTTGCTGTGTGACTTCTGTGTATTTTGCTGTGTGAATTCTGTGTATTTTGCTGTGTGAATTCTGTATGTTTTGCTGTGTGACTTCTGTGTGTTTTGCTGTGTGAGTTCTGTGTATTTTGCTGTGTGAGTTCTGTGTATTTTGCTGTGTGACTTCTGTATGTTTTGCTGTGTGACTTCTGTATGTTTTGCTGTGTGACTTCTGTATGTTTTACTGTGTGACTTCTGTATGTTTTACTGTGTGACTTCTGTATGTTTTACTGTGTGACTTCTGTATGTTTTACTGTGTGACTTCTGTATGTTTTACTGTGTGACTTCTGTATATTTTACTGTGTGACTTCTGTATGTTTTGCTGTGTGACTTCTGTGTATTTTGCTGTGTGACTTCTGTATATTTTACTGTGTGACTTCTGTATGTTTTGCTATGTGACTTCTGTGTATTTTGCTGTGTGACTTCTGTGTATTTTGCTGTGTGACTTCTGTGTATTTTGCTGTGTGACTTCTGTGTATTTTGCTGTGTGACTTCTGTGTATTTTGCTGTGTGACTTCTGTGTATTTTGCTGTGTGACTTCTGTGTATTTTGCTGTGTGACTTCTGTGTATTTTGCTGTGTGAGTTCTGTGTATTTTGCTGTGTGATTTCACGCTATATTTACTGTGTGACTTGTGTAAAGACACTGTCACTTATTTTGTTTGCGAGCAAAATTGGTTAATACGCTAAAAATGAGCTTACATTTTATATTTGGGTAAAATACTGTGAATTTATTCATAATTGACGTTTTTGCAATATATATCAATAATGTTTATCAAATTAATAAGTAAAGTAAACCAATTGTATTATATATATATTATCAAATTAAGTTGAAGTGGATAGATATAGGATAATTTTTCACTTTTCCCCGTTTCGATCAAGAAATTTAAAATATATGATAATTGAAATCATTATCATGTAACTTAAACTTAGTGGATTCCTTCTGTATCAATTTCACATCAATGAAATCAATTTCATAATTTGTAAACCTATCTTTATTTCATTCTGAATAATAATTAGACGAAATAGGTATGAATAAGCCACACCTGTGCTACTGAGTGCTGTCATCATTAAAAGCTAAAGGTGTAATTTCTGACGGTTGTATGATGGGTGTAAGCCTAACACCTCATTAGGAGTGATGTGTAGGTACATAATGAAGTGATGTGTAGGTATATAATAACACCCCATTAGGAGTGATGTGCAGGTACATAATGATGGGTACTTACTTACTCATGGAGCTGATTATCACGAGCTGTAGACCTAGTTAGAGTAAATATCTATAGTCTATTATACACTCAAAAATCTGGTTCTAGGTGAATTGCGCGAAAACGACAATTGCTATAAAAGCAATTGGTCGAATTAACAATGGCTCGAAACTCAATTACTCGAAAACAATTGCTCAAAAAAAAAAATTTGATCGAATTACTAATTGATCAAATGATTAACTTGGGAGGTAAATTGCGCATATTCATAGTGTTAGTATAGGCCATTTTTTTATTCAAACAACCTAGTTTATATGACTTAAAGTACACAGCAATTATTCACACGAGAATATGTTTTTCAAGCAACATATGTTTTTTTTTATTCGTACATAACTGTCAGTAAATGTATATAAGTTGTTAAGAAGTTATAAGAATTTAGAATTTTTTTCCTTACTTTAAATTAAATTGCTTTACTTTAAATTATAAAAAAGGTTAAAATGTATTATATTTGTTGATATACTAAAGTGTAGGTAGAATATGAGTAATATTGTACACCTATGCAAAGAATTAAAAAAATTTCATTGAATCGGATGACTATGTTTTGCTTTAAATTATTATTGATTGGTTAAATAGTTTAAAATTAAATTATTTAACAAATATTAAAAAAAAAATGGTTAAAAGTTGCCAAATTTTTTCATCATTTATTAATTGTATTGAATTAAATTTAGAAACAATATTTATTTATTACTGTACATAGTACATACCGTCAATTATAATATACAAAAATTTGCTAAAATATGCTATATTTATATGAAAGTAAATTCAAAATAGATAAATTTCTCCTGCTTCCAATAAGCTGTACCTACCGTTAAAAAGCGCAAGGTAAATATTTAAATAGCGCTGGTAGCCAATTGCCTTTGCATGTGTATAGCTTATTTATAAAAGATTAATGGTACTATTTTAATCACTGTATTTCTACCCTTTGTGATTAAGAAATAATGACTGTAGGCAAATTAACTGCGTCTTCTTATTTCTCTAAAGTATATGTACGGTAAATAGCATCT
Organism: Caprella mutica; assembly: GCA_947561585.1. NCBI lineage: Eukaryota > Metazoa > Arthropoda > Malacostraca > Amphipoda > Caprellidae > Caprella > Caprella mutica. The sequence continues at coordinate 37,775 of CANNZV010002174.1, read as the reverse complement.
TTTTACATGTTATAATGAGAGTATGATATTACTTCAGGATAATTTGAAACTTTCTAACAATAAATCATAAATATAATCTAAGTCAACTTGATTAAGTTATATTTTCATTCGTAATGTTCATTAAAATGGTATAATTTTTAAACAAGTTGCCCCTGTAGAAAATAAGCTAATCGGGCTTTAATATTTTCCATTTAATTTCTATTTATGTATTTGTTACACGACGAAAAATTGTGAGGGGACATTTTGATTTTATTAAATAAATTATCATGTGTTTTACTGTCATGTCGATGATAATTCTTTCAAAAGAGTTAGAATGATAAGTTGTTAATCGAAAAAGGTATCTAAATATCTACTGATAGAAAAACAATTAAATAAGAAACACCCTGTAAAAAATTAGATATAAGAAATGTAAAAAATTCTAGAAAATAAGAGAGTTAACACAGCTGAGAACAATTGAACATCTACAAACTTATAATTGAAATTATTGTAAAACACTTTGGTTGATCATAACCGCTGAATATTTTCTGATTTAGTTGAGTTAACTTTCTGAAATTTGATTAAATAATTATCGGATTAGTTCTGAACTCAGAGTGTCTATTTCTTCTTTATCTTTCGATATATCATAAAAAAAACTTTGATATGTTGATAAAATACTAATACAAAGAATAAACTAAATTATTTCATGGAGATATCACATGATGCATATGTATAACTATTGGTGTCGTGCAATCGTGAGAAAGGAAAATCTGCTATCAGATAAAGCGTATAAAAGACAGCACTATTGCTGTATCTGGAGACAGAACTGAATTCAACATGTTTAACTTCATCATCCAATTACTTGTTCTGTCAAGTATTAATTCTCTCAGTGCCGGTGAAACCTTAACTGAATTTCACGTCATTGATACTGTTCCTGAAACGCTCCAAGATTTCCCATGTCCCGAGGCTGCAGACATCGCCCCATGTGTTTGTCTTTACGATTCAACTTATGGTAGACTAACACTGGACTGTACGGAAATATCGTCTGTCGAAGAACTCTCCAACATCTTGGCGAAAGAATTCCCTGTGAATGACTTCTATGAGTTTAAGATGGAATCGTCATCTGTTCTAACAGCTCTTAATTTCGCTTGTGGAGGTGTGACGTTCCGACGGTTTTACCTGCATTGGGGACCATTCCCACTGATAGAAGTCAGTGATCTCTTCTACGAATCATGTTCCCATGTAGATCTTGATCATATTACATTTGCTCAAACAGAGCTTTCATCACTGGTCTTCCCTCCTCCTCCACTTAGTGACAAGATAACCTATTTTTCCACGCCTTATTGTAATTTGGCTTCAGTGCCTGCAATTAGAAGTGATAGTTTATCTTATTTTTATACCGGAGGTGCACAAATATCGGAAATAATTCCAGGTAATTATTTATATCAAAATAGAAGTTAATAGTTCGTTAAGGTTCTATACCAATTAATTTCTTGAATTTCTTGAAAATGTATTACAAATTGATATTTACTTTAATCAGTAAATATTTTCTCATAGGAACATTTGACGAGAGTCCAAACCTGGGGTACATAAATCTCTATGCCAACAACATAAAGGTTCTGAAGAATGGCTCCTTTCCCATTCATAGCAATGGTAATTTCTATGATGTTGTCGACAATGGATTGGAGACAATTGAGCCAGGAGCATTCTTTTTGAAAGGAGAGCCGGGTAAGTTAATAAATAATTAGATAATTTTAATCAAAGTTGTCACAATATGTCGAAGTTTAAAATATTTTATTTTATTAATTTTATTTACTCATGGAAGCCGGCGCATTAAACTTTTGATAAAAATTTGCACTTATTGTAAAAAAATGTTTTTAATAATAATTATATACTTGTGAGAATTCATTCGTCTGAAAAACAACGAACAACCAGAAAAAATGTGTATAAAGATATACCTGTGTTTAGAGTGTTCACTGCAATGGTGCTGCGATATGTTTGTTCGCTATAGGTGATATTTAATTAAATTAATTTTCTTAAGATTTGATTTTTATTATAAAATGGTCAAAGGTTGTCTGCCCCTTTACTATCTTTTTTCTCTTCCACAGCACTGAATTCACTGACCATTCAAATCTCTTGGAACCTCCTGAAGACGATTGGTGCCTCAGTATTTGAATCTCTGATGCCTTACATCTATATACTCAGAATTGACGGTAATTTCTTTGTTAGCTCTATATCTTTCATCAGTCATCACTAGGGTTGTGACAATATGCGTTTAAAATCATAGATCCTGGAATTGTTATAGACAGATTGAATTAAAGAGTATTTAATTGTTCTAAATCAGCGGTGTATATAGTACTCGATGTCATTTCATTTCGTTTCGTCTATTATTTCTTAAGATCTATGATTTTATCTGCATATTGTCGCAACCCTAGTCATCACCTTTCAATACGAGAGTTAAACATAAGTGGGGAGAAAATGGAGACAGCATTCAAGATTAGAGGTCTAGCTTAAGTAAGTTTATATTGTGAAATTTTAGTTCTGTGTTAAACATTTTAGAGTAAATCAGAGTTTAATATTCAAAAAGGCCCTTTTTCACATGATGCATTGACGTGACCGTAGCTTATTTTTCTTAATAGACATATTGCCTTTCTAATGTCTTTGGAGTTGCATTCAAACGATTTATTTTTCAAAGTATTGAATGAATTGAACAGAAATTCAATGCAAAATGGATATTAAATTCAGACTCTCATATTTCGCTACTAGTAATAAATTAATAATTCATTATTTGATCTGAATATTGCAAGCAACTGTTGGCATAAATGTTAAACCTATATGTAATTTCCTGTTTTTATTCACATGATGTTAGAAAGCACGCGTTTTTTCACTATCTCTATTGAATTTTTCTTTTAATTTTCACCAGGAAATCCACTGGACTGTGGCTGTGACTTGGCCTGGCTCATTCTGAACCCTGAATACATGGCGAAAGTCACAAATGATGATTTAGAACCACCTTCATGCGCTGATGGAACATTGCTGACTGACTTGGACCCCACCCCTTACGAACAGTTTTGTTAAGTTTTTCTTAACGATACTTTATGGACTTAGTAATCACTTGATAGTTTTTGATGGAAAGTTACTAAAAACTCTCGACGGCCAGGAAACTAATTGTTCACACTTTAGCTGAATCAAATTAAATTTTGTTAAAACTTAGTTGCTAGTTAGATTTTGGAACCTATTTTATTAAACTCTATTGCACAAAACACGGTATTTTATTTCACAAATTAGTATAAAAGAACTGTTAGCATGTAAGAAATTCTTATGATAATTTCAATTAATTTGAGTGTGATAAAATTCATAATGAACGAATATAAGCGTATATCGTTATTATAAAAAATATCTCCAAAACTACCTAAACATTTTTCAAAGTATGTTAGAAACCCAAATGGAAAATTAATGAAACTAGAAATAGGAAGATTTAACGAAGAGATTGTTAGAAATAAATCTATGTTTAAAATGCTCAAAAATCTGTATGATAAAATTATGACTCTTTGCATGGAATTATTTATAAAAGGGGAGAAGAAATCAAGCGAGATTTGGATTAAAAAGAATATTTTTTTATTTTATACGGCTACTCATGAGCCCTCAAAATTATCATCGCTAAATCTTCGGTCATATATCCATGAGTAATATTAAGAGTTAAGACCCTTCCGCGCAAAAAGCGACTCAAAAATTTGTATTTTTGATAGAAATTGTACACCAATTTAATAACGCAACTGCTTCTTGTAGGCTGAAAATCCACACCTCCCCAATAATTAGAAAAAAACTATAGAAGAGTTTTCCTATTTGAATCTGTAAAATTATTGGTTTACCAGTGGACCATTTTGGCACTTGTGCTATTTTCAGCCTCTGTCATCGGATGGGTCGGTTTTTCGATCGGGAGGGTTTTAAGTAGCAATGGCAAGAAAATCTACCTAGCTACAACACTGAATAAGTTGCGAGGTCTCCTTCCATTAGATACAACATTATGATGAACTCTATGTACTTCATCGTCAGAATTTATCAAACATATATACATTATTCTACAATATACACAATAGCTGGTGGCTAAAACGGTTCCTATCTTGTGAATTACTAGTGCGTTTCTTATCACTCATGTAAATTTACTCCCTGTTAAATTCCACCCTAGAAATTTCCAAACCTGGTAAACTCCACCCAGGTAAATTCAGTATACTATACATTGTGTCACTAATCACTACCGAAGCCACACGGGGAAGCAAGCCTTTGAGACTGCTATAACCTAGCCTAAGGTGAATAGAGTGTTTAGTATTTACCTGGGGCGGAACTTATCGGGATACTTTTTGTATCATACTTGGAACTAAATCTACACATCTAGTATAGGTTTTACCACTAGTTCATTACTATAGTGAAAGATTCCAACTCTAGATTGCTAGTTAGTTAGAAATTTCAAACCTAGTTAATTACTATAATGAAATGTTCTAACTCCATGCTTCCTAGTTAGAGAGAAATTTTTAAACTATAGCCACCGCTATAGTTTAAACTGCTCTACGCTAGGTGGTTAGGGTTAAATCCTCTTACCAGCCATTTTTCACGACCTGTGGGCTTGTGTGCTTTATCAGGACCTGTTCTTCCATACTGAAGCTCAGATAGCTTTCGTACTTTCTTTTGTGGGACAATAGAAATGATGGCATGCGAGTGCAGTGGGACAGCTGCTGTCTACTGTCACGACAGTAACTTGCACCGTGTAACAAGGTCTTTAAAGGCAATGTCACATGGTGTGAGTAAACGTGCGAGTTGGCCTAGCCTGTTACTGTAGTGCAGTTACTCGTACAGTGTGACCGCATCAGCCAAGCAACTGTTGAGGAAATTCAATGGTATTAACATTCAGCTACTGGCATGCGAGTACACTGGGGCAGCTGCTGTCCCACTATCACGACAGTAACTGGCACCATGTAACAAGGCCTATATTTATTCGGATAGGGTGCTTGTGCATTTAAGAATAAAGGTTCTTCAACTCAACCAATCTTTGTGTATTTCAACTATTAACACTTCTCAATGCTCTTAGATTTCGGTCAGTAAGTTGTTGATTGAATAATTCCGATATATAATATTTATATCCAATCATACTGGAAATAAAATACATAGTCTTCATTATTGTAATTAATGTAAAAGTTTTACTGATTAATGTATAGGTATATTATAAAATATTGTTAGGGTACATTACGTCCGGTTTTACATCTTTGATCATATAAAAAGATAGGTATAAAATTGATATGCTATTCTTAATTATTCACCGATTGATAAATCAGATTTTAACCCTACTATGCTATTAGATGTATGTCAAATTTCATGAATATGTCATATATATTGATTTTGGAAAAATCATTAAAGAATATCAGTTATAATATCATATTGCATAAAATTTTATCAGTCACTTATCTAATTAAATAAATAATATGCAGATTATATTGTTTATCTGGCACCTGCTACTCATCGGTACATTCCCATGTTCAAGAAAAGATAACAAACTTACTAATCATCTTTGCTTTCTTTTTCTTATCATTTCTTAGACTCATTTATTGTAAACTTATCTGGGATGAAAAGCATGATCCATAAAATTTCCCATTTGGGTTCAATCTCCATCTTGCATATGATTTCTAAATTATTCTGCGGTGAATAAAATTTTGTTATAGAACAGCAACTAAAGGACCGTACACACGTAGGGTTTTTTAAGTATTTCCATCAGATTTTTAGCTAAGCTCCTCCTACTTTTTCCACGAGAATATAAGAAATATACCTGCAGGTATCATGGATACCAACTCAAATAAATTATAATTATATCGTTTTTTCTTATATTCTCGTGGAAAAAGTAGGACGAGCTTAGCAAAAAGTCTGGTGGAAAGACTTAAAAACCCTACGTGTGTACGGCCCATTACAATATAACTCACCTAGTACCGTACGAGCAGCAGGTGTATTCGTGCACTTTCTTCTCATACCGTAATTACCAACCCTGACGCTAATTTTAGCGTGGTATTGACGCACTGTATTGTACACTAAAGGAATCACGTATACGACACTAACACAACACTTAATTGTTCACACTGCACTAATTGTTCACAATGTACTAATTGTTCACAATGCACTAATTGTTCACAATGCACTTCACTAGTCACAGATTCCTAGGAGCTGACTCAGTACACACACTATGTTGGTTACTTTCACACTGCCGAATCTTGTGTGTTTTTCAGTCGGCACTCCACTTGCTTGCGGTCACGTCACAGTGTTCAACTAAATCAAATATTTAAAGTTTTTAGTTTATATCTTTGTTAAAAGATTTAATAACTTGATTCTAAATATAACTACTAATTTAACTGAATCATAGATAATATTATATGTATTTATATTATAAAAAATGTTTTCCTCTATATATAATTTATATAAATAATGTAAATTTATAATCATTTGTTTTGAAGCGAAAAATATTTTTAAATACAAAAATATATTTTCTTACGTTATGATAAAAATTAGGAAACAACTACGGTCTGTTGTGAAGTTGTAATGAAGTGAGGGGTTCAAACAACTATATAGGGTGTTGTTACTTACCGTCAAAAACTTTAACATTTTTTCTTTTCTAATATATTTTGACAATGAGTAATATATATTTCTTATGTACACTGTAAGTTAAACAGATATCTTATTCTAGAAATAGAATAAGATTTCTTCCGTCTAAAACTTTAAAATTATAGTAAGCGGCGCATAAGGTTTTTGAGATATTGTCTCTACCGCATAAGTTTCTATCGATACAGTGGTGCAAGAATAATGTTTTTGCGGATAAAGTTTAATAGGTTAACTCTTCTCTTATTGGTCTGCAAGGAGGAGGAGCCAACATGGGGCGGATCACTGAACTGTTAGTGGTCCGCCTCTTGTTGGCTCTTCCTCCTTGCATCTATTAAGGAGTTGAATTATATTACTTTTTAAACTTTAATTAGGTCACTGCTGTTCACAGTGACTCTGACTGAGTCACTGCAGTTCACAGTGACTCTGAATAGTTCACTGCAGTTCACAGTGACTCTGACTAGGTTACTGCAGTTCAGTGTGACTCTGACTAGGTCACTGTTGTTCACAGTGACTCTAACTGAGTCACTGCATTTCACAGTGACTCTGGATAGATCACTGCTGTTCACAGTGACTCTGATTAGGTCACAGCAGTTCACAGTGACTCTGACTAGGTCACTGCAGTTCAGTGTTACTCTGACTAGGTCACAGCAATTCACAGTGACTCTGACTAGGTCATTGCAGTTCTGTGTGACTCTGACTAGGTCACTGCAGTTCACAGTGACTCTGACTAGGTCACTGCTGTTCACAGTGACTCTGACTAAGTCACTGCAGTTCACAGTGACTCTGACTAGGTCACTGCAGTTCACAGTGACTCTGACTAGGTCACTGCAGTTCACAGTGACTCTGACTAGGTCACTGCAGTTCACAGTGACTCTGACTAGGTCACTGCTGTTCACAGTGACTCTGACTAAGTCACTGCATTTCAGTGTGACTCTGACTAATTCACTGCAGCTGAAAAGGACTCACTGCAGTGCACAGTGACTCGACATTTCGACTGCCTCTAATTAGCAACTTAGAAAACACGTGACTTGAGTACCCAAATGAAGGAGGGAGTTAATATGAAGGGAAGTGGGACGGGCGTAATATTTAAGTCGGAAGGGGACTTTAATTTTCAAAAAGTTCATAGGGTGGACAATTCAGGCTAATAAGATAGGGCTAGAAATGCTCTCATAAACCTGCAGAAAATCTCTACTCTCCTTTCCTTTTTTTCGTTTAATGGGAAGGTTTTAGAGCAGTCTTTCACTGCCCCAAATGGCAGCAAGTTGAGGTCTGTCAAACCTGATCTGTACAAACAAATTTTCTGAGCTGAATAAAAATAGTATTTATTGTGAAACTATTTGGTTAATACGGTTAGAGAGAATAATTGGTTGTAGCGAATAGAACACAGAAATAGAACAGCAATTGATTATAATTAATTAATAAAATCTATTTATATGTGAGGAAGCAGTTGGATTGATATCATAAAAATAACAACTCAATAAGAGTTGATGTACATTACAATATATTTCCATTATTTTCCAGATAAATATCAATACATACCTAAGTTCAATATAGATTTTCATATCATAATCATTACAATGTTAGTAACTGAAGTTAGAATAAAAATATGTTATTATGGTAGTAACAGCATAATATCCTATTTATTAGAGTATGGCAATTTTAATTGATATATACACACTGAGATATTACTGATAGAAAATGTAACAGAAAAAAGTGTAACGTTAGCAAATAGCGTTATTATCGTGTAACGTTATTAACGTGTAAAGTTATTGACGTGTAACGTCATTAACGTGTAACGTTATAAACGTGTAAAATTATTAACGTGTAAAGTTATAAACGTGTAAAGTTATAAACGTGTAACGTCATTAACGTGTAAAGTTATTAACATGTAACGTCATAACGTGGAACGTCAGTAATGTGTAACGTCATTTACGTGTAATGTCATAACGTGTAACGTCAGTAACGTGTAACGTCAGTAACGTGCAACGTCAGTAACGTGCAACGTCAGTAACGTGTAACGTCAGTAGCGTGTAACGTCAGTAACGTGTAACGTAAGTAACATGTAACGTCAGTAATGTGTAACGTCATTTACGTGTAATGTCATAACGTGTAACGTCAGTAACGTGTAACGTCAGTAACGTGTAACGTCAGTAACGTGTAACGTCAGTAACGTGTAACGTCAGTAACGTGTAACGTCAGTAACGTGTAACGTCAGTAACGTGTAACGTCAGTAACGTGTAACGTCAGTAACGTGTAACGTCAGTAACGTGTAACGTCAGTAACGTGTAACGTCAGTAACGTGTAACGTCAGTAACGTGTAACGTCAGTAACGTGTAACGTCAGTAACGTGTAACGTCAGTAACGTGTAACGTCAGTAACGTGTAACGTCAGAAACGTGTAACGTCAGAAACGTGTAACGTCAGTAACGTGTAACGTCAGTAACGTGTAACGTCAGTAACGTGTAACGTCAGTAACGTGTAACGTCAGTAACGTGTAACGTCAGTAACGTGTAACGTCAGTAACGTGTAACGTCAGTAACGTGTAACGTCAGTAACGTGTAACGTCAGTAACGTGTAACGTCAGTAACGTGTAACGTCAGTAACGTGTAACGTCAGTAACGTGTAACGTCAGTAACGTGTAACGTCAGTAACGTGTAACGTCAGTAACGTGTAACGTCAGTAACGTGTAACGTCAGTAACGTGTAACGTCAGTAACGTGTAACGTCAGTAACGTGTAACGTCAGTAACGTGTAACGTCAGTAACGTGTAACGTCAGTAACGTGTAACGTCAGTAACGTGTAACGTCAGTAACGTGTAACGTCAGTAACGTGTAACGTCAGTAACGTGTAACGTCAGTAACGTGTAACGTCAGTAACGTGTAACGTCAGTAACGTGTAACGTCAGTAACGTGTAACGTCAGTAACGTGTAACGTCAGTAACGTGTAACGTCAGTAACGTGTAACGTCAGTAACGTGTAACGTCAGTAACGTGTAACGTCAGTAACGTGTAACGTCAGTAACGTGTAACGTCAGTAACGTGTAACGTCAGTAACGTGTAACGTCAGTAACGTGTAACGTCAGTAACGTGTAACGTCAGTAATGTGCAACGTCAGTAATGTGCAACGTCAGTAACGTTTAACGTCAGTATAGTGTAACGTCAGTAACGTGTAACGTCAGTAACGTATAACGTCAGTAACGTGTAACGTCAGTAACGTGTAACGTCAGTAATGTGCAACGTCAGAAACGTGTAACGTCAGTAACGTGTAACGTCATTACCGTGTGACGTCAGTAACGTCTCGCCCTAAATATCACTTGGGGAACAATAAAAGTTAAAAGCTTCTCCAGTTGTTAATTCACTTTAAATTGCTTTCAAATTAATGGGGAAAATAAGTTAGAAGTAATTGGAGAAAATGGTCACAAATTCTACGCTGAAACACACAAAAATGAAACTAATTTAAGATCTATGAATACAAAGTCAAACAAATTATAATGCTTTACTTATTCTATTAAATAGTGTGACGTCATATAATTGTTACAGTATAAAAAATCAATGGAACTTAGATTATGACCTGAAAATTGATATAAAATCTATTATTCGAATGCTTATCTAGGCTACAGTACTCGGAAAGTTGGTTTTAGTATAGTTCATGGTACTTTAGTAATCAGTAATTTCTAAAGGTCGGATTGGTTAGTGCCTCACTATCCGAGAACTGCGAATGCTCTCTCACTCTCTCCCCAGTGCATATAGACCACTACTCTTTTTCCGCCTCATTTCGGGTAAACAAACTATTAGACCTAATGAGTGACCACTTAGGGAAACATTAAATTAAAACCTAGCCCTAAAACTTCTTCATTTTTATTTTGTTTGTTGAAATGAGAATTCACATAACTGTAATTTTATTTTCTTAAAAGTAGGTAAATGTTTATCTATCGTATCATTAAGAATAACTATTATTAAATTGATGTAGTATTTACATTGTTTGCTAAATAAACGAATTCTATTTTCATATATCTACTTTCAACATTTTCCATCTTATTAATTGAAATTAGATAATAGTTAGAAGATTTGTAGGTATTGATCCTGCAAGTCTTTCCAAGTTAATTTTTTATTGTTTAAATCAATAAGGTTAATGTTAATTTCAATTTTGCTGTGTAATCTGAAAGCAAATATATAACTCTATAGATTTGAAATATTTTTGTAATCAAAATTCCAGCGTAGGATTAGTGTTTCGTAAAATTGTTGTGCATCGAGTGTGAAATTTTTTAAAAGCAAATAAAAAAATGTACTGAACCTAATTTTAAGAGTTCTACAGATTAATACTTTAGTTCTATAATATTATTTAAAGTACTCAATTTTTTCCTGGTACCTGGAGAGGGCCATTAACAGCAAAAGAGATATATCTTAATGTATTAATTTTAACTAAAATTTGATTACCTACTTTAAAAAAATATATTTGAACTAGGTAGCAGTGAAAACCTAGTTTCCATAATAGGTTACTAAGCTCTGTTAATAAATTCAGATTGTTTAAAATACTCTTTAATATAGTATCAAGTAATCTACATAATAAAATAGACTAATAATTATATCGATATGTCAATTATGAAGTTGTACTGTAGCCGCTAAGACTTGGGTATAGGTTTATAGTGCGTAGAAAAAGGTGTTCGTCAACACTACTACCTAATAGTAAAAATGATAACCAGAATGAAATTAAGTTACTGATACCTATCATTGCCGATTATTTTATTAATTTATTGATTGATAATTTATATTATTTATATTCATTCATAATTGATTGTTTTCGTTATAATGGTTTCTTTTTAACTATGTATTTTACATTTTTTATCTTTATTTCGCGTAATAATACATGTTAAGATCTGTCGTCTGCTAAAGTGACGCTCAGTTTGAAATGAGATTCTGTGAGTGTCGGTGTCATGATTTCCTTGTTAAGGTAATTTCCGAATTATAGGATGGTTTATTTAGTTTTTATTATATGATTAAAGGTTCTTATATGATCAAATATGACGGATCTTATATGATCAAATATGACGGATCTTATATGATCCGTCCATTTCCTATCTTTTACCGTATTTATTCATTTAAATAAATAGAAAGTTTTATAGGTATTGCATCGTATATTACAGAATATAAAGCTTATTTCTATTTGGTACCTAGTTAGTGTCTATGTAACACTAATAGGCATTATTGTATTTCTGATTAGCTAACGTACCTAACTTGGTAGGTAGCTACTTAACTATTCTATAGTTTTTCTCGTCAACATTTAGGTGCCTAACTGCTAACTCTAGTTTTTCTCGTCTACAAATAGATACTAAACTATAATTGTATACCTAGCTACTTTGTCAACAAATAGAAATAGGCAGCTACTTAACAATATTTTTATACCTACCTCGTCAACAAATAGGTACCTATCTATAGTTTTGTACCTACCTTGTCAACAAATAGGTACCTATCTATAGTTTTGTACCTACCTTGTCAACAAATAGGTACCTATCTATAGTTTTGTACCTACCTTGTCAACAAATAGGTACCTATCTATAGTTTTGTACCTACCTTGTCAACAAATAGGTACCTATCTATAGTTTTATACCTACCTACCTTGTCAACAAATAGGTACCTATCTATAGTTTTGTACCTACCTTGTCAACAAATAGGTACCTATCTATAGTTTTGTACCTACCTTGTCAACAAATAGGTACCTATCTATAGTTTTGTACCTACCTTGTCAACAAATAGGTACCTATCTATAGTTTTGTACCTACCTTGTCACCAAATAGGTACCTAACTGTAGTTTTGTACCTACCTTGTCAACAAATAGGTACCTATCTATAGTTTTGTACCTACCTTGTCAGCATATAGGTACCTATCTATAGTTTTGTACCTACCTTGTCAGCATATAGGTACCTATCTATAGTTTTGTACCTACCTTGTCACCAAATAGGTACCTAACTGTAGTTTGTTACCTACCTTGTCAGCATATTCCAATCACTAGTTTTGAGCTTAAGTGCACCTTGACCTTTAATTAAAATTATTACCTTCGCAGAATGCGGAAAGGTCATATTTTCGAAGGCATTTATTTATTTACTAGTATATTTTCCCGTTAAAAATAACGGGTCATCATCAATATCAATTTATTACCCGTTATTAGGTTACTTTTAATGAATTCAATTAAAATGAAATTTTCTGCATAGTCTAATTTATTTTATAGATAAAATACGTTCAAAATTTAATTGAAACAGGATATTTAAATAGCAAGTCAATATATTCCCATGCGTATCATAGTTACAATCTTCATGCTTCAAGCGGACACCAAATAAATAAATAAACACACTAAAGGTACGTTTTGCATGCAGCAATTGTTGCGATCATCGCTCAGCGATGATCGTCCAGCAATAGGAATACATTGAATTATAGCTCGGCGATAATCGCTCGTTGCAAAACAGCTCCATAGGAATAGCATTGAACTAGTGATCAGCGATAATCACTAGGCGATGATCGCAATTAACAATCGCTGCATGCAAAACGTACCTTAAGGAAATTATTAGTATAGAATATAGATCATCTTGTTATTCGCTTAACTGAAAAACTGTTCAACCAAATTGCCTGAAATTTGGTGAAACGATTGGTCCATGTCCAGTGATCTGCTGGTAGAAGTTTAGGAACGACCCGGTCAAAAGTCAAGGTCATGGTAATTTATAACTCAAAAGTATTGAACCATATTGCATGAAACTTGGTGGGACGATTGATCAATATACAGGAACCACTTTGTTAGATTTTGGAAGCAATCGTGTCAAAGGTCAAAGATGAAGGTCAAGGCCATTTGTTACTCAATAACTCAAAGAGTATTCAACCAAATTGTCTGAAATTTGATGGTACAGTAGGTCAATGTCCAGGAACGATCTGGGACAATTTTGGAAGCGATCCGGTCAAACGTCAAGGTCAAGGTCATTTATAACTCAATAACAAAAAAAGTATTATACCATATTTCATGAAACTTGGTGGGACGATTGGTTTTCATCCAGTTAGCAGTTTACTAAATTTTGGGAGAAAACGGGTCAAAGCGGAGGCGAAGGTATGCGCTCTACCGAGTATACATAATCTAGTTTTTTCTTCAATAAACTTAATTATTATTATACATAAGATTTATATTGTGTTGAAAAACACTAAATGTGAATTGATACTTCATAGCGATATATATTGCTTATTAGGTTGTCCCTGTATTTGCAAGACATTGTTCACGTTTTTATTCTCTGATAGTACCGTGTATAATATTCCTGTATGTGACATGTTCAGTTCTCTGTGACACGGATTATTCAAATAGTGGTTAAAGTTTTCACATTGTACGCTAGGCAAGTTTACACTCTCCTCATATCTTGAGGACGGATATCGGGAATAAACTTTGAAGTTTGATGCAAAAACTGCAAGATGGGAATCACATTTTGGACTGGAGTATATTTACGGAATATTTAGATTGTTAGGAATTTAGTGTAGATTGGAATCATATTTTGGACTGGAGTGTAGTTACGGATTATTTAGATTGTTTACAATCTGGTGAAGTGATTTATGAATTTATTGCAGATGGGAATCGCATTTTGGACTAAAGTTTAGTTATGGAAATTATTGGGCTCGGTTACTACCACTAAGAATGCAGTTTTACAAATATTTTTCGTATCGTATAAGATTTATGATAATGTTTTTAAGATTACTAACTCATTGATTGGCTGGAGTGTTTAGGGACTGTGCCGCCCACCGAGGCCCCTTCCATGTCATCAAACAATCATGAAGTGTGCCGTACAACAAAATAGCGGATATAACGAAATTCATAACAGCTATCTATGTTCAGATTTTCAAAGTTCTTATTATTTCAAAAGTAATTTAATTCAATTAATAAATTTATGCAAAGAAGAGGAGTTAACAGAAGGTGGAGAACTAACTGTTTAGTGATCCTTAACCTGTCAGCTCCTCCTACTTGCAGACCAATCAGAGAAGAGGTAACCTTAAAACCATCATCTGTAAAAACGTTATTCTTACAGCACTATATCGATATAAACTAATGCGGTAGAGCCAACATCATAAAATCCTTAGTTATGCGCTGTTTGCTATATTTTTCAAATTTTAAACTGAGAATGAAAAACCTTTTCGGGCACAAATAAATTAATTAGTACTTTTCCTTATTAGAAACAATCTCGCTACCATCATATTTATGAGATAAATAAATGAAGGTGGAACTGAAATGAGATTCTATGAGAAATTTTTCTTCACAAGTTAACAAGTGATTATGCAAACTTTACCCGCATCCATAGAAATAGAGCAGGAACTCTATAGACGAGCTCTCCAAGTTTTTCATCCCTTATCAACAACATAGAGTATTTCAATGAAATACGTAACAGTCGAAGTTCTCCTCGTCGCAATAGGAATATTGTAGCAAAAGATGAATAGAAAACCATTCATGTATTCATCTTACGAACAATCCTTCCAAAGACTTCCTAAAAACTTTATATAAGAACTTCTTTTGGAGATCAAGTTTCTGATACTTTTACCTAAGTTTTCAATCCATCAGCTTCGGAAACTTGTACATGGTCAAATGGTGAATATTCCATTCTGGTCAATACAAACCGGGATATATTTAGACAGTTTCGGTAATCTTAGATTGGAAGTATTTTTGAATTACTGATCAGTAGATATTTATTTTCTAATTATCGGAAATAACAGCCTATCAATTTAAGTTTTATAATAGGATAGTATCCAAATTTTAGATAATCTTACTGCCGAGTTTAGTTTTTGATCGACGTGATTCTAATCACTGATTATAAGATATATTTCTAAAATTATTATGTGATTCAAAACTAATGTCCAATCGTAATTAAATTTTATATTAATAACGCTTTTAGTATATAGTCTTTCGTCGGACAATATGATATCTAACGATGAAATATGAACATTTTTTATCGTAATGTGCCATACTAAAAGAAAATCCCGATTTTTGTATTTTCCAACTGGATATTGATTTTTAATCAATTTTAATCAAGTAATAATAATTACCTCTCCTAATCCAAAGATTATAGAAGATTCCCCATTCTTCCTAGAATGTTTTCCTTCTCAGTCTCCAGGTCCTTACAAAGCGCAGAGCCATATTTCTTTTCTCACGTCAAGTCCTGACACTGTCGATAAATTACCAACACTATCATCAATTTCAGCTGAGAAAAGATAAAAACAAGGGCCTGATACTGAGGCAATCTCATGCAGCATTAAAATGTTTATGGTTCTAAAAAAACATAGAAATGACATGGATATACAGTATAACTTCATGCTATCATGTGTATCCACTGGATAAATTGCTGCAGTTTTGGTGGATGGAAAGGATTGTGAAAATATTAACTACATTTATTTACCATTAGAGGGAAAATAACAGTCTTTACATTGAATGTTTGAATAGTAAAGAGAAGAAATACTCTATACGTATTTTCTACAGTTTATTGAGAAAACCATAGCGTAACTGTTGAACAATGAACTGAAATTGAACTGTCAAATTCACTCCTCATTTTGCTGAGAAAACTTTTAGAATATTTTGTGACGTTTGAAGACAAAGTCTTGCAGATAATTACGAGTGAGAAATTCGGCAACTGAAGTTCTTATGATTCGAACAGACGTTCTAATGATTCGAACAGACGTTCTAATGATTCGAACAGACGTTCTAATGATTCGAACAGACGTTCTAATGATTCGAACAGACGTTCTAATGATTCGAACAGACGTTCTAATGATTCGAACAGACGTTCTAATGATTCGAAAAAACGTTATAATGATTTGAACAGACGTTCTAATGAATCGAACAGACGTTCTACCGATTCGAACAGACGTTCTAACGATTCGAACAGACGTTCTAATGATTCGAACAGACGTTCTAACGATTCGAACAGACGTTCTAATGATTCGAACAGACGTTCTAATGATTTGAACAGACGTTCTACTTATTCGAACAGACGTTCTAATGATTCGAACATACGTTCCTGTTTCTGTAAGTTAGTGACGCTAGTTTGCATTCTGGCTACTGAAGTTGCGCAACTGAAAATATTAAAATTTAAGGGAAAGTATCAATCTTTCTCTACTTTCATTTTAACTATGCACTAAATAAGAATAATAATGATAATAGACTTATATTTAATAATGGTAATGGACTTATATTTAATAATGGTAATAGGTAATAAATTAGACCTAACCTTTAATCATTTTGAAACAAAGTAAATCTTTCATAAGTTTCCGAATGGGAGAGAACTCTCTTGTAACTTGGAATATTTCTGTGGAGATCACTTGGAATAATTACAAGATCGGAGAAAGTTCGAAACTTGGAGAAAGTTCGTAACTCGGAGAAAGTTCGTAGCTGTTCGAAATGCTCACTGATGGAGTTTGGAATGAAAAGATATTCTAAATCATTCAATTCGGAATTCAATCATTGAATCAAGAATGGATAAGAAATTTAAATCAGCTCATTATACAATACTCTAAGGATCTTTCACCGTACAGTCCTAAGTGTAAAATGGTGTCTTCAGAAAGCAAAGTTACTCCCACCAATATTATTAGAATACTAGTGTAATTTCCCGTTAAAAATAACGGGTCATCATCAATACCAAATTATTTCCTAAAATTAGGTTACTTTTAATGAATTCAATTAAAATTAAATTTTCTGCAAAGTTTAATTTATTTTATAGATAAAATACATTTTAAAAATTGGATAGAAACAGAAGAATTTAAATATCAAGTCAATATATTCCCGTGTGTATCATAGTTACATTCTTCATGTTTAATATCCTTCAAGCGGACACCAAATAAATAAATACATAAATAAATAAATAGATAAATAAACACACTAAGGAAATTATTAGTATAGACTATAGATAGATGATAAGAGCTAACTCTTACTTCAGAGGCTAATAATTTGAATTGCATTTTAATTATAGAGATGGGTTGAAATTTCGAAATATCAGAAATATCATGAATGATGTTAACACACACTTTCATAGTGCTGTGTCGTTACTCTATAATTTTTTTCTCCAAAGGTGATATTTAATCATTAAAAACAAGAAAAACTGTATAATCTATAATTCTATATTGGCTAGATACTTTTAGAATGCAAAAGAATGAAATAATTCATAAAATACTAGTTAAGTTAAGCTATTTGTTTTAATCATATATAATGATAATGAAACATTCTTTAATTTGATTGAGATAATATTATGTGAATTTATCTAAATTATTGAAAATTGATGAACATAGAATTTTACTGTTACTATTAATGTTATTTAATGATAATGATATATTTTTTCATTTCAGATTAAATTATGAGATATTTTAGCTAAAATATTGAAAATTGATGAACATAAAATTTACTGTTACTCTTAATGTTATTTAATGATAATGATATATTTTTTCATTTCAGATTAAATTATGTGATATTTTAGCTAAAATATTGAAAATTGATGAACATTAGATTAGACTGGTAATAAGTAATTATGTATAACTTAATTCAATGTTTGTGATGGAAGTGGAAACTATCTTTAAAACTTTAACGTGAATATTTTGTGTCCTAATTTTCTGAACAATATTTATTTAGTTTTTTTGATGATGTTATCATACCTCTGCGACGAATTTGAGATTTTAACTGGACTGCTTAACCTTACGTGAGTAATTGATTATTATAATGTATGATTCTATATTTAGCTCCCAGGGGCTCTATCCTGAAGCTGTCTGTGGTGAATGGAAGAGAAGGGGGGTGGCGTCTCTTGGGCCCCAAACTGTTGTAATTTGGATTATGGATTGTCTTTTTTCATTTTTACCATGTTTATCATTTTTTAACGCTACTTGCAGTTTTAGAGGATAGCGCTAGGGTCATGCTCTTCAACTACGAGGTCTTAGATTTTGTGTTAGGTAGGCTCGTAGGTTTCATTTACTATCACCTCTTCATTTTCCTCTTCCATCCGTGAGTGCAGCCACCGGTGCTTGTGTCCCGTTTCGTCACATTCCTTGGTAAGTGACTGCATTCACGGAGTAGCTTTTCTGCATCCATGAGCATTGTCACCGACGGTGGTAAGTGACTTTGTTCATGGAGCCACTTTCCTCTCTGACTGCTTCTTCCAGTCCCTTGTTCTTAATTTACTTTTGACGTCAGTGATATGGCCTTTGGTTCCGAAGCAGATGTTAAACCCCTACTAAATTAAATTCTATATTTATTTATATTCATATGTAATTTTTGTATCTCTATTTTGTTATACAGTTTCTAGCAATCTTATTTTAATTTATTGGTGGTTTGATATTATTAGATAATAATTGATTTTTGTTATTATTTATGAAACAATAAGTGTTGATTGCCGTTACTTTCTTGTAGTTTTTTCTGCAGTTACTTTACTGCACTCTATTGTAGTTTCTTGATTGCAGTTACTTTAAATATATTTATTCGTCAATTTTATTATTCACATAACGCTTTTTTTATGTGAATAATAAAATTATATATAATATATATGTATAATATTATATGTAACAAATTAATTAGATGTTAAATAAGTGATAGTGCATCACATAGTGATTCAGAGTAAATTAAATGTCATTCGGTTTGTGGCTCTGGACCCGGAAATACGGATACAGTAGACCCGGAAATGGAGTGGTAAAAATGTTCAAGTTTTAAATGTTCCTGGTTAATAATGAAAGACTGTATTATTCGGATGAATTTTTTGATGAAATATGATTGATAATGAGTGAGAAGTGAGAATAAATGGAAGAGACGGGGAAAAAAGTAAGATGAAAGACAAAAAGAATATTTAATAGAGTCGCTGGTGAAGATTAAATTATTTTATTACATGTACGTCCGAATATAAGTTACACTGAATGAAAACATGCTAGAAGAGCAAACAGGTTAACTTTAATTTGCTCGAATAATAGACTATCTTCACATTTTATTTGTAACAGATATATACGACGGTCGATGATGTAGTGTAAATACTTATAACCACATAAATAATCATTTATAAATATGTTAATTTTGGGAACCAATAATTCTGTGAACACTTTTTATGAAATAATAATAATTATTATTATTGTTAAGCCCCTATACATGTTTTTCACTATTTTTAAGCTGTATCAGGTTACGTTTGTGTACCTAAGTACAGAAACTCTTACATCTTCTTTGGTATTTATCCCTCGGGTGTTTTTCCGGTGTTTCACCCACTCCCCTGGCGGTGGTGGTGGAAGAGAAAACAGCTCCCTAATGTAATTATTTCGCAAGACAGTATGGGGGAGAGGGCGAATGGGGGCACTAGCTGATTAGCTAACTCAATAGAGGTGGAAGAAACTCCCCAAAGAAATAACTCAATATCCTTCTTGTTAGAACTCCGGACTAAGTGATTAGAAATGGAAGGAAGAATAAATAGAACTTCCAGTGTTTTCAGACTTTAATACTTTAATTCAAACGTGTGTTATTTGAATAGAATGTAAATCTGAAGAAAATAATATTGAATAAACTAGCGCATACCTTCGCTGCCGCTTTTAAATGACCTTGATCTTTATCCTAATCTCTCCCAAAATCTAATAAACATGTGGATAATGACCAAGGGTCCCAATAAATTTCAGGCAATTTGGTTGAATACTTTTTGAGTTATTGAGTTATAAATGACATTGACCTTTGACTGGATCGCTATCGAATTCTACCAGATTGTTCCTGGATATTGACCAATCGTCCCACCAAATTTCAGATAATTTGGTTGAATACTTTTTGAGTAATGCGGATGATAAAATGATTGATAAATAAATTCCGCATAAAATATTACCTTCAACAATCTGCGAAGGTAATAATCGATGTTATTGAATTTATAGATTGTTATCTACTATTTTGACTTCAAAATGTACGTCCGAATTACGTCCTAAATTTGTTCAACATCGTTAGGAACAATCAGTTACTTCATTTTCCAGGTGGTTATGTTTTTCTTTGAGGTTCATAAGGTCGATTTTCTCGCCTCATTTCACAGTAAAAAGACCCTAAGGAGCTGTGGGACACGAACCGATGAACTCCAAAGAAAATACAACTTTTCTTTCATCTCCCAAATCAAAGAAATGGAAAACCAATTAAAATCCATGGAGACATCTTGTTAATCATTTCCATGGTGACCAAATTATCGCCAAGGTGAATTAAGAGAGATGTAAAACACGCATTTAAACTACAATTATGGTCAAATCTTCCAAATTTTTTAAAAGACAATATTTTTCTTCCATTAAAATCTTCCAATTAGAGTAAGTTCCGAGATATCGGACAGTTGCACTTTTTCGATCCTATAATAAATTTATAATAACAATCACTTGACTTTAATTTAATTCTCATATGAGCATGCATAATAAAATAATGTGTTTTATATAAGCGATGATGTGTTACTTACAATAGAGTGGCCTCATTTTGGGAACACGAATTTGATACCTCCATTGATATTTTTAAATTATATACTTCATGTAGATACTCGTAGTTTTTATGGTAGCAATATTTTATTTATACAATTTAATGAATAGCATTTAATACATATTATAATGCGTATAAAAATTGTTTTGTTATATGTTGTGTACAAAATATCAGTGTAAGAGTTTTAATTCTGCAAACTTTCAGGCAATTATTCATCTTAATTCATTGGGGAAAATTTTCATTTTCTACATTTCTCTTTTGGAAAATTTTCCCACATTATTACCCACATTTCCATTGGGTAAAATTTTGGATTTTTCCCACCACAATTTTCCATATTTTCCATTCGGTAAAATTATTTTCTATTGGGTGAAATTTTCCCACCACAATTTTTCATATTTTCCTTTTGGTAAAATTTTCCCGCACAATTACTCACATTTTTCCCTTTTCAACTTTTTTCCCCTTTTCAACTTTTTCTTTTCCCCTCACCTCCTCTCTGGGAATACTAAACTGAAAGTTAGCGTCTCCTAACCACCTCCCAAGTTATAATAAAATAACAATAAATTACTTTGTTTCTAACTATAATTTGATAAGTTAAAATAGGGCAAAGAACAGAGTTTTTGACTTGGTGTTTGGCACATCATTTACTCTCAAAAAGAACAGAAAAATGTTTCGATGCTCATATCTTTGTATTAAAAGTTTAAATTAACTTTATTTGCAGAATAAGAATTCGGATCTTGTATTTATTAAAGTTTGGTTAATAACACGGTAGTGTAAGTTACGAATTATTGGTCAGTACTACATCTTCGGACATATAAGAAAAAACAATATTAAATGTGTTATTATTGGATAGCACTGTGTAATAATAACAATTTTTATATTGTTTTTCTTATATGAACGAAGATGTAGTACTGACCAATAATTCGTAACTTACCCTAACGTAATTTGAATAATTCTTTAGTATTCTCCATTTTTCCGGTTTTTAGTGTACATATCTTAAATGGGGATTTTTTAGCTAATAACGAATTGATATAGTGACCCATTTTGAAAAAGAAAAGTATTTGCATATTTAGTTGATTCTCATTATATATCTAATTTTATAACATATGAAGTCACTATATTATTTTTATTTCATTGATATTATAAAACCAATAATTAAGATTAAATTACTTTGTTTAAATTGACAATAATTTTCCATTAAAAGAAGAAGAATTTTATATTCAATTCTCATTTTCTAATATTCAATTTCTATTATAGAATTAAATGATAAAACTGAAGCTGAATTAAAAGTCTGTTCATTTTGCATTACTTTCTAAATAATTCCAAGAAGTAAAAATGTTCAGCGTCGCAATCTTATTTTGTTGAGTTGCCAATTAGTATTTTTGGTGAGACAATTTGAGTGAGAATATTGAGCAAGTGAGTGTTTGTGCGGAGTAAACATCACTTCTTTTGAATGTTTCTTTGACTCCAATGCAGACTCTGGCACACAATTTCTATTTACTCTCCAGCTGAACATTTTGGGGCATTTTGGTGGTGTAGGAGTTGCCTTTTCGTGTGAGGATGGAGAGGAAAAAAAATAATTGAAACTTTACCATATTTTATATAGACTCTGACAAAGTCTCACTACTTCTACGGGTCATTAGTTACTGAATTGACATGTGTTCTTTAATTTCATAAAACTGTCTATTATATAAACGATGAGAGTATCGTAGGTGGCAAACAACATTGGTACAATAATTAGGCAACAAGTATACATTGGTAGTGATTATTCAATTGAAATAATAGGACGTAAATAAAAAAGTATCGTAACAAACTTTCCTTCAACATCAATTATCAAAATCTATATATAATATTCCCCATTTTTCAGTTTTCCATTAAAATTAAATAGTTATGTAATAATAGAAGCAAATGCTATCTCCAGTAACAGGCAATTATATCTCTATCCCCTCTCACATTTTGTTTTACAATAATTACAAAAGCTATTTTAAAGCCCCGACCTATTTTGCCAAACAAGCTCCTTTAGCGAATAATGAGGATGCATCCAATCGTGGAGGCAAATTAGCCGTAGATTTTATTGAGAAAACAGAAGCGAAGAATCCAAGCAGCCCGCATGTAAAATAACCATCTCTTTTATATCGCCACCGACAAAAACAACTTTCCAATAAGGGCCAGAATTAATATAAATACACCGAGAAAACAAACCTTATAGCGTGATTCGGAGACTAGAGCATCCTATAATAGGATTTTTTTCTCGAAATTCTTCGGCCCAATAACACCTGTGTCTTGAATGTTGATTGTAATACACTGGGCCTTCTGCTGAACACTGAAAAACAACAATAGGGTTTGTAAAAAACAATACTTGGAAAACAATATTGAAACAACAACAATAAAAAAACATAGTTAGTAATAATTATAAAAAAACAATTAAAGAAAAAATTGAAACAATTACCAAAACAAAATTTGGTAGGTAATCCAAAATATGTTTAATAAGAAATAATTTTTCACTGTCACCATAAAATTCGTTATCTATGATAAATCACTAACATAATGTTTGTCTCTCATGTGAAAATACTCAAGATATGAGTTAGATAACAATTGGATATATATCTAAGAAGAGGCGCTGATTGATCAAAAAGCATTCAATTTACATCTCAGTGACAGATCTTTTCTTTGAGACTTGATTCAATGGAAGCAAAAACAGCTGAGTCAGAACTAGAGAGAGAGAGAGAGAGAAGTGAGCACTGAAGTAAAACGGAGTCAAATTGACTCAAAATTTTAGTTTTCAGTTTGTCCCTAAACCGACTCAAAAATGTGAGTCAATTTGACTCATCCGATTATTCTACTTAAAAACAAGAGTCATATTGACTCTTAATTCATAGTCCTATTGACTCAGGTAGAGTCAATCAAGAAAAAGACTCCAATATTGGAGTTTTGCCAGCCTGACTCAAACGTGAGTCAGGCTGACTCGCAATTTTATTTGAGTGAGTACATCAGCTGGAGCTGCAGTCTCTTGTTTCTTATTCTATGATTTGCTTTGCATTAAAATCAATGAGAAAATTAAGTATTTATTTATAAACAGAGTGAGTTGTTTGGTGAGTAGGAAAAAACACATTCATACTAACTTTTCAAATCGATTGAAAGGAAGAAAACGAGAAGAGTACCAATTTTAAACTGGCTGAGTCTGTTAATTTTTTTTCAAAGTCCGTGGAAAAATTTAAAGTCAAAGTCAGTTTAAAAATTTGATTTATATTAGTTTATACTATTTTTCATTTTTATTTTGACTTCAAAATATAATTACTATTTTAAAATTCAGGTTCTTTTTACTGATTTTAAAATCGAATTCTTGAAGTGAAATAGTATTTAGAAATCTTCTATGAAGTGAAAATTAACTGGTTTCGGCTTCGATATAATTTAATAGTTAATTGACAGAGGGATTTGAATGACTTCATTCAAAAATAATTAAATACATGATGGTAACCATGAAATTAGATAAGATAGAAATATAGAATTAGATATTATAAGAATATGAAATTAGATATGAAGTTAACTATGAAATTAGATAAGATAAAAATGTAGAATTAGATATGAAGTTAACTATGAAATTAGATAAGATAAAAATGTAGAATTAGATATGAAGTTAACTATGAAATTAGATAAGATAAAAATGTAGAATTAGATATTATAAGAATATGAAATTAGATATGAAGTTAACTATGAAATTAGATATGAAGTTAACTATGAAATTAGATATGAAGTTAACTATGAAATTAGATATGAAGTTAACTATGAAATTAGATATGATAAAAATATAGAATCAGATATTATATAAATATGTAACTAAAATAGTTGTAAAAAATTATGTAAATGGGCATATAAAATTAAGGAAATAGGGGATTATAAATTATGTGTTTTATAGAATATTTTCCACTATATAGCTATTCCATATTACTTACCATACGCCTTGCCTGTTCACTTGCCTCCATATTGGTAAGTGACGCCTGTAGTACCTAAACAAACCATCAATCATCTTAAACGGATTTAGAAGCCTTTGAAGAAGGGACTGTAAAGGGAGGGGGGGGGGTATTTATAGGGGGGTTAGAAGCAGTCTAAATATTTATATATAGATATAGTATACGTATATTATATTCCTCATGTTGACCAGTGCCTCCTAGATATGAGTTTGATTTTCCTGTCATAATAATACTATGATATTCATTGTCAGACGTATGTAGAACAACTTTTTAATTAAAGAGAATTAACATAATGTAACGAATCGATCTAATAATTTTAGAGTTATACATCAGGTAAAGGATCTATCTACCTTTTATTGCAAATGTACTTTATTTAAAGAAAATACGATTGGTATATTTCTATTTGTTCATTCACAAAATATTCAAGAAACTAAAATTGTTTTCATTTAACAGTGTTTTCTAAAATTCTAGTGAAAGAATTATAATTATCGTCAGGAGAGATTTAAAATATTGAAAAAAGTCCTCCATAATGTTTTGTTTGAGTGTTTAATATTATAAAATAGAACACTAAAGTAAAGTGCGCACCGTTCCAACTTACCTTATCAGTGTATTATTCCTATGTTATTAGAAATTTAGTTTTTAAATTAAAAAGTTATGAGATATTTTAGACGTTTTTGTTGCCGTTTTCACGTCAGCGGTTCATTTCCTGTTGCATCGAGTGGTTGAGTGGTGCTTTTGCTCGTATAACGTTGCACAGCTTCTAAAAAGGACCATAGAAAACATCCTAAATAATTTATAACTTTTTTTTATTGTAAAACATATTTCAACAAACTTTTTAGCAATGAATGTTGTTAGATATTAGGTATTCAAATATCAAATTATAATTCCACCAGAATAAGTAAATCAACAACTATACAGATGTTAATGAACCTTCTTTTTTATCCCCATACGAATAACATAGGACTATTTCGATGATGAACTGATTTGGAACGACGCTCACTTTACTTTAGTAGTTGACATATTTTTTACATAAGGGATAATATTTTATGCTGTAAAAGTACTGAAAACTTTAATAGTGAATATTGCCAAATTATTCCATGTTGAATAAAAGTGTATGCTGGTAAAAAATAAATGGCACAAATAAAATTCAATTCATTTTCATTGTAAGCATTATTATATTACATCTAAAAAATCTTCAATATTTCTTTCGGTTGGAGAAAATATATAGGTATCTCTAAGAAGCTTTGTGTCGGATCATTGTCGGGGATTTGTAAACTCCGAACAGAAAAGTGGATGACAATTTGGTGACCTTATAAGGATAAAGGATATTCTAATTCGATATAGGGTAAGTTCTGAATTACCGGTCAGTTCCACATCTTCGGTCATATAAGAAAAAACGATATTTAATTAATTATTTAATTTTAATTTTTATTGATATCCATGAAAATATCGTTTTTTCTTATATGACCGAAGATGTACTGTAGAACTGACCTATAATTCGGAATCTACCCAATATTGAAAAAAAAATTATATTCTTCATATTACTTTTTTATTATATCATCTTATGTAATTTTTATTAACATTATTGGTGAAATGTTGTTCCAAAAGACATTTAAAACATTATAACAATCTAACATAAAAAAAATTAGGCAATTTTTTTTCTTCATTCACCGTTTATTCCCTGATTCCATTCAATAACTTTTATCTTTCCAGAGGGAAAATGAATGGAAAGTCTGAGAGTTTTCCCCCTTTGGTGAGTTTTTAAGTTCTCCCCTCAGCTTTGAAGTTCCGACACTCTCTATAGATATTTGTGAAAAGATTAACTTTTTAGGAACAGAAGGCAATATAGAGAGGAGGAATGAATATTGCTGCGATTTTACCTGGTGGGAAGTATGGAGAGAGAGTAAAGGATTGATGATTGGAGAAAAAGAAAATGTATTGATGATAAAAGGGGAAATGAAAAATATTAATCGATTATTAAACAAGAAGATAATAATATCGATTTGATGGTCAAAAAAAAGACGAAAAGATGTAATAATTGATTAAAAACAGAAAAAAATATCGATTTATAAATGAATATCTTTCAATGGTCTCTGATAATCTCTTCAAGATAATTAATAACTTCTCATAATCTCTCTAAGATAATTAATAACTTCTCATAATCTCTAAGATAATTAATAACTTCTCATAATCTCTCTAAGATAATTAATAACTTCTCATAATCTCTAAGATAATTAATAACTTCTCATAATCTCTCTAAGATAATTAATAACTTCTCATAATCTCTCTAAGATAATTAATAACTTCTCATAATCTCTCTAAGATAATTAATAACTTCTCATAATCTCTCTAAGATAATTAATAACTTCTCATAATCTCTCTAAGATAATTAATAACTTCTCATAATCTCTCTAAGATAATTAATAACTTCTCATAATCTCTCTAAGATAATTAATAACTTCTCATAATCTCTCTAAGATAATTAATAACTTCTCATAATCTCTCTAAGATAATTAATAACTACTCATAATCTCTCTAAGATAATTAATAACTTCTCATAATCTCTCTAAGATAATTAATAACTTCTCATAATCTCTCTAAGATAATTAATAACTTCTCATAATCTCTCTAAGATAATTAATAACTTCTCATAATCTCTCTAAGATAATTAATAACTACTCATAATCTCTCTAAGATAATTAATAACTTCTCATAATCTCTCTAAGATAATTAATAACTTCTCATAATCTGTCTAAGATAATTAATAACTTCTCATAATCTCTAAGATAATTAATAACTTCTCATAATCTCTCTAAGATAATTAATAACTTCTCATAATCTCTCTAAGATAATTAATAACTTCTCATAATCTCTCTAAGATAATTAATAACTTCTCATAATCTCTCTAAGATAATTAATAACTTCTCATAATCTCTCTAAGATAATTAATAACTTCTCATAATCTGTCTAAGATAATTAATAACTTCTCATAATCTCTCTAAGATAATTAATAACTTCTCATAATCTCTCTAAGATAATTAATAACTACTCATAATCTCTCTAAGATAATTAATAACTTCTCATAATCTCCTTAAGATAATTAATAACTTCTCATAATCTCTCTAAGATAATTAATAACTCATAATCTTCTAATTTGACAATATATTTCGAGAGGCATTGACTTCCGCGTTCATCTCAGCTTCTCTGCTTCCAATCTTAATTAGATTGTATTATGGACAGAAGATTAAGTTATCATCGACTGATGAGATCAGGGACTTACCTGACTGAAAACATGACTTACCAGTCACTTAGCTAACTGAACCATGTTTTCTGCCACTTTCATGACTTCAGTGACTCATATGACTGGGGTATGTTAGTCAGTGACTTACAAATTGTGATAGTTAATGACTTGCAAAGATATTTATTTTTTAGTGACCTAACTTTGGTTTATTGTTTATTATAAACTTTTTATTTAATTTGATACCCTGAATGACGGAAGATGTTAATTAAAACATACATTAGAAATTAAAATAACATCTGATCAATTAAATATAAAGATTATGTATCTTATATAGTAACAGCTTTTATACATTTAATTAAAAAAAATTAAAGGATTGTTGTAAAGGAAAATCCACATTTTTTACCCATTCATTCTAATTCATTTTGAGCATCCACCAGAAAATTGTTTTTACCGAATAAACAAAAAGCCTTAAAAGAATATAACTACCAGCTTTTAACTTCATTACAACAGGCCTACAAATATTTCATTTTTTTCACCTCGATTCATTAGTGGTAAATAAAACTCTCTTCCAAAACGAAAAGCTGGTATTTTTTCATCGCGAAATAAAATTTACCTCGCGTTCAGTAAAACAGAAAAACAAACTAATTTGAATGCAACAAATTCTCCAGTGTTTACGTCTAATAAATTAACACATAGAAAACAAATGCTCAACCAATTTTAAACTGAATTATTATACATTTTATTTGAAAAATAAAAGTTATATTTTTATTTCTTATGGGGACTCGGAGCACTAAATTATTGTTTGATCATGTCTAGGATAAAGTAGCTATCGTATCTAGGATAAAGTAGCTATCGTATCTAGGATAATGTAGCTATCGTATCTAGGATAATGTAGCTATCGTATCTAGGATAATGTAGCTATCGTATCTAGGATAATGTAGCTATCGTATCTAGGATAAAGTAGCTATCGTATCTAGGATAAAGTAGCTATCGTATCTAGGATAATGTAGCTATCGTATCTAGGATAATGTAGCTATCGTATCTAGGATAATGTAGCTATCGTATCTAGGATAAAGTAGCTATCGTATCTAGGATAAAGTAGCTATCGTATCTAGGATAATGTAGCTATCGTATCTAGGATAATGTAGCTATCGTATCTAGGATAATGTAGCTATCGTATCTAGGATAATGTAGCTATCGTATCTAGGATAATGTAGCTATCGTATCTAGGATAATGTAGCTATCGTATCTAGGATAAAGTAGCTATCGTATCTAGGATAAAGTAGCTATCGTATCTAGGATAATGTAGCTATCGTATCTAGGATAATGTAGCTATCGTATCTAGGAAAATGTAGCTATCGTATCTAGGAAAATGTAGCTATCGTATCTAGGATAAAGTAGCTATCGTATCTAGGATAATGTAGCTATCGTATCTAGGATAATGTAGCTATCGTATCTAGGATAATGTAACTATCGTATCTAGGATAATGTAGCTATCGTATCTAGGATAATGTAGCTATCGTATCTAGGATAATGTAACTATCGTATCTAGGATAATGTAGCTATCGTATCTAGGATGATGTAGCTATCGTATCTAGGATAATGTAGCTATCGTATCTAGGATAATGTAGCTATCGTATCTAGGATAATGTAGCTATCGTATCTTGGATAATGTAGCTATCGTATCTAGGATAATGTAGCTATCGTATCTTGGATAATGTGGCTATCGTATCTAGGATAATGTAGCTATCGTATCTTGGATAATGAAGCTATCGTATCTTGGATAATGAAGCTATCGTATCTAGGATAATATAGCTATCGTATGTAGGATACTATGGCTATCGTATCTAGGATAATGTAGCTATCGTATCTAGGATAATGTAGCTATCGTATCTAGGATAAAGTAGCTATCGTATCTAGGATAAAGTAGCTATCGTATCTAGGATAATGTAGCTATCGTATCTAGGATAAAGTAGCTATCGTATCTAGGATAAAGTAGCTATCGTATCTAGGATAATGTAGCTATCGTATCTAGGATAATGTAGCTATCGTATCTAGGATAATGTAACTATCGTATCTAGGATAATGTAGCTATCGTATCTAGGATAATGTAGCTATCGTATCTAGGATAATGTAACTATCGTATCTAGGATAATGTAGCTATCGTATCTAGGATAATGTAGCTATCGTATCTAGGATAATGTAGCTATCGTATCTAGGATAATGTAGCTATCGTATCTAGGATAATGTAGCTATCGTATCTTGGATAATGTAGCTATCGTATCTAGGATAATGTAGCTATCGTATCTTGGATAATGTGGCTATCGTATCTAGGATAATGTAGCTATCGTATCTTGGATAATGAAGCTATCGTATCTTGGATAATGAAGCTATCGTATCTAGGATAATATAGCTATCGTATGTAGGATACTAT
Source organism: Caprella mutica (assembly GCA_947561585.1). Classification (NCBI taxonomy): domain Eukaryota; kingdom Metazoa; phylum Arthropoda; class Malacostraca; order Amphipoda; family Caprellidae; genus Caprella; species Caprella mutica. Next base: position 7,066 of record CANNZV010002174.1, on the reverse strand, counting down.
GGCTATCGTATCTAGGATAATGTAGCTATCGTATCTAGGATAATGAAGCTATCGTATCTATTCTAATATAGCTATCGTATCTAGGGTAATTAGCTATAGTTTCTATGATACTAAAGCTATCGTATCTAGGATACGATAATTACCGTATCTAGGATTAGATAGTTATCGTATATATGATACTATAGCTATCTTATCTATGTTACTTAAGCTATCGTATCTAGGATACTATAGCTATCGTATTTATGATACTAAAGCTATAGTATCTGGGATACGATAGCTATCGTATTAGGATACTATAGTTATTGTATCTAGGATACTATAGTTATCGTATCTAAGATACTATAGTTATCGAATCTAGAATACTAAATCTCTTCCATTTATTTGTCAATATAATTAATTTAACTGTAAAATCGGTATAATTTCGTTCTTATTTATTCAGTTTGACTGAAAATTTTAAATATTTAGCCCTTTGAGGTCATGAATTTATAAGCTTTTGAGACTAAGGACTCTACTGGCTATTATAATTTAACAAACAATATTTCGAGCAATTTTCTTAGCTCCTTCACAAATTAATGACATTTTTCTTCCAAAATGGCTACTTTGTTTGAATTAAAAATTCAAGGAATAACTTGAAAACGAGGGAAGAGAATTGTTCCTAATATGTTTTATTTCCCTAGATAATATTTTAGACCTAAATTTTCTTTCTATTTTACCTATATAATTTAATCATTGTAATTGAAAAAATTATTGAAGTTTTCAGCAATTTGCATTTCTTCCTAAATATTTTTGCTATTAATACTTATATAAATTTCTTTAAAAAACATCCTTTTTAATATTAGCAAGAATGCTTCCTATTAAATACGGATGTAACAAGATTTATTGGTGCACTTCTTTGGAAGATAACCTCCATTCGACCTGATTTAGTAACATGGATTCAAATCCATATCCTGCCAATCATTTGTGATGAATGGCTTCGAGTGAAACGTAATGGGGATATAACTATCCGTAGATTAGGACTTTGTTATATAAAACTAAAGAAAAGAGAATTCGATATCATATAGTGAGTTTTATAGTACCCGAGTAGCAAAGTTTCTTGGGGCACCATCTTGTTACAATTTGCACCAATATTATTACTACATTGTCTCAATGTTGTTACAGTATTGAAATAATGTGACAGCAATATTGCCTCAATATTGTAACAACATTGTCTGAATATTTTAACTACATTTGCAATATTGTTTAAACATTGGGAATATCGTTTCAACATTGCTAATATTGTTTAAATATTGGCAATATTGCTTAAGCATTGCTCCAATATTGTGACAAAATTTCCTCAATATTGTATCCACATTACTACAATATTGTAACCACATTGGCGCAATATTGTTTAAACATTTCTTCAACGTTTTTATTACATTGTCACACTATTGTTTAAACATTAGGAACATTGGGACAATGTTGTCTCTGGTAACATCTCTTCCTGGATTTTAGTGTCTTCCGCTAACACAAATCTTTCCCCTCAAAATATGAGTTTATAATAAGGTAAATCTCTCCTCCTTTTATAGCAGGCAAACTAATTTTCACTCACAGACTCCATTAGTGTCCTTTGTCAGGCAGTCCGTCTGGTGGAAGCTATTAAAGTAATCAGATATTAAATAGACCTAGCGGTGGGGTGTCTGCTTTGTAGTTACGAACACTGTGATGTTGACAGTGTCAATATATAGAATGGTGCTAGAGCGCTTCGTTACCGGACGTTTCGTTAACGGACGTTTCGTAACTGGACGTTTCGTTACCGGACGTTTCGTAACTAGACGTTTTGTTAATAGCACGTTTCGTTACAGGACGTTTCGTTAACTGACGTTTCGTTGCTGGACGTTTTGTACCCGGACGTTTTGTTACCGGACGTTTCGTTACCGGACGTTTCGTACCCGGACGTTTTGTTACCGTACGTTTCGTTACCGGACGTTTCGTTGCTGGACGTTTCGCACCCGGACGTTTCGTTAACGGACGTTTCGTAACCGGACGTTTCGTTACCGGACGTTTTGTTACCGGACGTATCATTATCGGACGTTTCGTACCCGGACGTTTCGTTAACGTACGTTTCATTACCGGAAGTTTCGTTACTAGCACGTTTCGTTACAAGACTTTTCGTTTCCGGACGTTTTGTTACCGGACGTTTCGTTAACGGAATTTTCGTAAACGGACGTTTCGTTACCGGACCTTTGGTTAACGGACGTTTCGTTACTAGGACGTTTCTGTACTAGGACGATTCGTTAACAGTTTTTGTCCTTCCCGGACGAATGATTTTTGTTAATTTGGAACGAGTTATAGACTACAAATTATACCAATCTGTTACATTATATATATATATATATATTTCCATATGGAATAAAAAAAAATAAAAAACATTATCTTATGAATTTTTTTTTACCCCAATCACTGTGAATTCTCGATCAAATTAGAAAATAGTATATGAGAATTAAAATATTGACTTAAAATGTTAAATTATTTTGTCTTTTCTATTATGATCGCAAATATTTATTATCCTCGAAAAATTGCGGAATGTTATGTTTTTCCATTATGTTAAATTCATTCTGCAACATGTAACATCTGGTAATTGTATGTTTACCCGAACATTAAAACATTTTTGCAAATATCTAAAGCAAAAGATTTTCCCAATGTAGGCAGTAGAACAAGTTCCAAGTTCTCGGACTGAACCACATTTTCGATCATGTGATGAAAAATATAATGGAATCATTGTTATATAACTTTTATATCGATTGGTATCCATGATATTTTCACGTCCAACTTTTCTAATCAAATATATTAAGTGATGATCGTTAATTTCTAATACCTCTGATTATAATCTATATATAACCAGGTACTTAGCAGACGAATGAAATGCATGTTAAACCTTATGATTTAAAGTAGTATAAGTTAGATTTGCTACTATCTAGCCAGAAGACCAACAATTGGTCTATTATGGTACAATTGGTCTATTATGCATCGCATTTATACTTTGTGTAATTTTCTTTTGGTAATTGACATGTGGATATGATGTTGCCAATTAAACATGTATACAATCTCTGTTTGATATGGTTTTTATTATGTGGTTCTAAAATGGAATTACCACATGTGTTCATGTGTTTTTTTGACGATTAGATTGATTCAATGTGGATGACACATATTTTATACTGTATTGGTACATCAAAACCATTTAACTATATGTTATCCATTATTTCTCAAATTATTCAATTTAATGGATCTGTAATTATTTTTTTAAGCGTCCAATAATACTCATAAAAAGATTTCTAGGTATTTATTACATCGATTAAGAGTTACTGAAATAATGTTCTCATTTACCGTAGACTTTTACAATCGGTTTGGCATTACCTTTTCTAATTTCTGTTGTTAAAGATATCGTAGTTCTGTGTCTGATGGTAATTTGTTCTCCATTGTTCTCCTAAGGGTCTTTTCCCCCTTATTTTACCGGTAATTTGACCCTTATTAGCATCTGCCCTCAGTACGCGAATAGGGATTTGGTTTCTTTTATGGAGGGCTTTAAAGACACGGGGAAAAACTCTTTTGTTTTGATTATAAAAAAGAAGAGAAAGAATTTATTTTATGTAATGATGGAAACTTTAAAGTGTTTTTCTTTTATATCTCATTTAACTCTCTGTTCTCTTTGAGCAATTTAAACTTTCAAATAATTAATAATAGGTAATTTTGAAAATATATTAAAAAAAGAAATTAAAAAAAATTGTAATATATCCGAAAAAATATTTTTTCAAAAACTATTCCTCAAATCACATTTTTCAGAGAATATTTTTCCAAAAACGTTTTTACAAAAACGTTTTTCAAAAAAAGTTTTTCCAAAAAACGTTTTCAAATATCATTTTTCGAAAACAGTTACATAAAAATTCCCTCAATCTCCCCATCCTTCAGTTCAATAACTTACAGAGAAATATGGCCCCTTTCCCTGAAGTGTTAGTATTGATCTTTTGCAGATATGGATATAATATAAAATATCTTCCCAATAGCTGCTATCGACAGCCTAGGCATCAATTTACGGTAACGAGTTGCAGTCTTCGGTCCTTGCCATCGGGATTCAATTTCTCGACAGATTGGATTCGACCCGCCGCTAGTAGGTACCTGGTATTAGTTAAATGGCATCAGGTATTAGTTAACCGGTATTAGGTATTAGTTAACCGGTGATAAATATTAGTTAACCGGTGTTAGATATTAGTTAAATGGTATTACGTACTGGTTAACCGGTATTAGATATTATTTGAATGTACGTACCTGGTATTAAAATTAATTATCCGGTTTTATATATTGGGTACCCAGTATCAGTTGTTAGTTACTCGGTATTAGTTACCTAGTATTAAATGTTAGTTACCCGTTATTAGATATTAGTTACATGGTTTTAGGTATTAATTACCTAGTATTAAATGTTAGTTAGCCGGTATTAGATATAAGTTACCCGATTTTAGGCATTAGTTACCCGATATTAGGTATTAGTTACCCAATATTAGGTGTTAGTTCTCCGATATTAGGTATTAGTTACCCAATATTAGGTATTAGTTACCCGATATTAGGTACCTGGTAATGATGTCAGCTGCTTGGTATTAGGTGATGATATTTTGGAGCCCTGAAGCATTTCAAATCAATCACAAAACTCATACCACTAAATGAATGTTATTAATATTATTTTATTATTTATTTTATTATTATTATTCATCGTGCATTTCGGGATACAAGATTTCAGAATTTAATTTCCTATGATCGAATTTTTCACTGATTTACCACCCTGAGTAACCCTTCTTGTCAGTTAATACATCATACACCTTTAATATATTACACACTTTTCCTTTTTGCGTATAAATACTCTGTAGAAACTTCATGGCCATCAGCTGATCAAGAGCAATGTTTCAGGTAAGATAATTAGTGTCATGAAGAGGAAACTAAAAGATCTAAAAACTAGCAACAAGATGACCCAACTAACTTAATCAGTAGGAAGGTGTACCTATTTATAATCATGATAAGTTGGGATATTTTTATGCAGTTGAAAAGCTTATTAATCTTTTGCTTTTAATTATGCAGTAGCTAATTAATCATAGAGTGTTTGCCTTCCCCTTCAAACTGCATGCGATTCTTTTTATATTAGTCACTCAGAGTGAAGGGAGAAGATAGGAGAGACGTGCTTTAAGTATTAATTATTATTTTACATTCGTCTAGTTGTTATTTTCCTGATCGAAAAATATACAAGATAGTGGTATGATTTATAATATCATTAATAGTAGTACAATTAGTTCTTTAAGTTACTATTAAGAATGAATAATAAATATTAGCAAATTTGTAAGTTATATACTTCCGATTGAATAATGTACCACAATCTATAAATATCTGAACTACCTGACTATCATTTTTGACATCAATTAGCAGGCAGATATGGTAAAGGGCCTATCTATGACTATCTATCTAAGACTTAGACCATTTACTCATGAATATTAGATGGTCTTTATATGCCCTTCATTTTTTCCTTTATTTCACTCCTACCTACCTGCCCACAGTAACTTTTGATCATTGGATTACCTGCCAATCTATAGCCTGCATGCAGCGCTTAGCAACTAATTAGTCTATTGCAGAGCACGATACTTAATGGTATTAAACTCCTTTAATGTTCGTACAAGTTGCTAATAACCCGGTAAAGAAGGGGTCTGTATATGAGAGGTGTAAAGAAGGGGCCTGTATATGAGAGGAGTAAAGAAGGGGCCTGTATATGAGAGGTGTAAAGAAAGGGCCTGTATGTGAGAGGAGTAAAGAAAGGGCCTGTATATGAGAGGTGTAAAGAAGGGGCCTGTATATGAGAGGTGTAAAAAAAGGGCCTGTATATGAGAGGAGTAAAGGAAGGGGCCTGTATATGAGAGGTGTAAAGAAGGGGCCTGTATATGAGAGGTGTAAGGAAAGGGCCTGTATATGAGAGGAGTAAAGAAAGGGCCTGTATATGAGAGGTGTAAAGAAGGGGCCTGTATATGAGAGGTGTAGAGAAGGGGCCTGTATATGAGAGGTGTAAAGGGGCCTGTATATGAGAGGTGTAAAGAAGGGGCCTGTATATGAGAGGTGTAAAGAAGGGGCCTGTATATAAGAGGTGTAAAGAAGGGGCCTGTATATGAGAGGTGTAAAGAAGGGGCCTGTATATAAGAGGTGTAAAGAAGGGGCCTGTATATGAGAGGTGTAAAGAAGGGGCCTGTATATGAGAGGTGTAAAGAAGGGTCTGTATATAAGAGGTGTAAAGAAGGGGCCTGTATATAAGAGGTGTAAAGAAGGGGCCTGTATATGAGAGGTGTAAAGAAGGGGCCTGTATATGAGACGTGTAAACTCTTATGGTAACTACAGGTAAAGCTCGTATAAACGCAGAGTATGTACCTGGAAAAGATGTCGCTATACAGATCTAGGGGTCGCTGTAAGGTCAGTTAATTAGTTCAGTTGTGGATTTAAACTGTGCAAGTTTTCTTTAACAGCATTTCAAAGAAACGCTAGTGAGAGTAAACAGTCTGAGATTATTGTTAAATTAAGATTTTAAAGAAAATCTTATATTTATTATATAACTTAATCAAATAAATGTACGAAATAAGTAAAATAAAATAAAGATATCAGCAACTACATATATTAGAATAGTTACATCTCTTTTTAATTTCTATAGAACTTTTCTAATCAAAGAAAATGTGAAGGGAAAGGGGGTGACAAAGGCAAATTATTGAAGATCGGAAAAATAATACAGTAAATGTTGATTTCAAATTTTAATACCTCTGAATATAATAAATGCTTGAATAGGTACTCTTGAGACGAATAAAACATTTGTTAAACAATATAATTTAAAGAGGTCGTTGTATGAGCTGCATGGCTCTTAGAACGGATCATTTTTGTCCTTTGTAGGAGTGTCTGTTTTAGGATTGTCCGCTGTAATAGCTTTACCTGTACTATTGAGACTAAAGTAACCGCTTAGCAAGAAATCCCTCTGAATAATTCGAATGGAGTTT